>CAUYSK010034646.1:0-69944 GCA_963575035.1 Avahi laniger
AGATAAGCAGCTTAAAGTAGGAGGATATTTATGTCAGCTTTAAAGTTTATGTATACCATTGTGTACTATTCAGCTTTAAGAAACAATGGTGATATAGCACCTCTTGTATTCTCCTGGATAGAGCTGGAACCCATTCTACTAAGTGAAGTATTCCAAGAATGGAAAAACAAGCACCACATGTACTCACCATCAAATTGGTATTAACTGATCAACACATAAGCGCACATATAAGAATAACATTTATTGGATGTTGGGCAGGAGGGAGGGGGGAGGAGGGGATGGGTATATGCATACACAAAGAATGCAATGCACACCATCTGGGGGATGGACACGCTTGAAGCTTGGAGCGGGGGGGGGGGGGGAGCAAGGGCAACATATGTAACCTAAACATCTGTATCCCCATAATATGCTGAAATAAAAAAAAACACACAAAAAAAAGTAAATAAAAAAATAAAATGTGGTATATGTACCAAAAAAAAAAAAAGTTTCCTCCATAATTCATTGAAAGGAAACAATGAAAAGGAAGTTACTGTTAAGCAGAAAAATATCTTCTTCACAATCATACTCAACTATTAAGTTTTCATTAAGTAGTGTAATTTCTGTGAGTAAAGTGACAGTGAGTAAAGATCTTGGTGTGCTGGCTATTATAAAAGGTAAACTCAAAATTCGTTTAGAAATCACAGAGCAGCAATTTTGCTGTTATGGACTCAGAGAACATACAATCAAAATAAGAATGCATAAAACCAAGAGACCAGGTCTATTAATACATTATCCCTCCAAATCAGCATTTGTAAAATGGGGCTTTCAAGGGTTTCCATTCTATTATTAATTCTTCTCCTTCTCCTCCTTCTCCTTCTTCTTCTCCACCTCCTCCTCCTCCAAACACTGAGGGACTAAAAGGTGGGGGGCTTAGTAATTATCTTGTCCAGTCTTATCATTTTATAGGTGAGTGGCATTACAGCCTAGTGGTTATGAGTGGACCCTTATGCCTGAGTTCAAATCCAGACTCAACCACTTTGCACCTGTGTGACCTTTGGACAGGCGATTTGCTTGTCTGTACTTTAATTACCTGAACTGTAAAATCAAAGTTACAGGCTAATGAAAGAATTTACAGCTCTGGGTTATTGTGATAAATAAATGAGGCCACTCATAGGTATTAGGTGTCGTTACAAATGGGAGAGCTGCGGCTGTGAGGAGTTAAGGGACCTGTGCAGATCCTCAGCTAGTCGGCAGTGGAGTCCAAGTCTTCTCTCTTCCGTGCAAGACTCCATATTCTCTAAGTGAACAGTTCGGTAGTGCACGTAGTTCCTTTCTGCCTAAACAGCATCCATTCCTCCTTCTTCTGGTCACAGCAACCTACTGCTTCCTTTGGAGGGCCACCCGAGCCCCCCCACAGTCCATGTGCATCAGCTTTATTTTAGGGGAGTGAGGGGGCGTCACCCAACCCAAGCCTGGACAATTAGAGGATTCCATCTCCTGGCCACAAGGTTTGGTTCAGGGATGGGCACGTAACTCCAGATCAGTGAGATGCCATCCAGGATGTTTGCTGGAACAATCGGGAAAGAGATGCCTTTTTTCCTTTGAGGATGTGACTATTAAGATATAAGATTAGAGACTCTGGTAGCAACATTGCCACTAAGAAGGTAAAGCCCGAGTGAAAAAGAAGCCAACAGAGAGGGAAAGGTAGTAAACAGAGAAAGAAATATTCCCAATGGCATCACCAGAGTGTGTGGACTGAGCACACCTGAAGGTAGGGGAGCTCTATCCTGTGCATATCAGTTCAGCCAATAAAGTGACTGCTACTGTTTACATCGAAAAAGTTTTGACTTAAACAGGCATTTTAAAAATATATCACATAGATCTCACCTGAGGAACCAGCTCCAGTATTTCCTTGTATGAAAGCACTCTGAAGCCCAAATCTTCCTGCTACAACCTAAAAGTCATTTTGACAGACTTCCTTACTCCATGATATTTTGATATTGAGTCGGTCAGGTGAGAAACACTGGGGAGGCAGTCTGGGGTGAGCCTGGAGTCAGATCTGAGTTGGAATCCCACACCTTCCCCTAGTCACTTCCCTTCTCCTTGGCGAGCTACTTAATCTCTCCAAGCCTTACTTACCTTATCTGGATAGACTTATTTCAAGGATTCAATCAGATAATGCACACAAAATCCAAAGCACTAAGAACACAGCAATGATAAAAATAAGAATTACTAACATTTATTCATGTTTACTGGGTGCTAGACTCTGCTGAGTATTTTAAATGAGCAACTCATTAAGTACTCACAACAACCCTATGTGGTAAGGGCTCCATTCCTCCTCATTTTGCAGTCAAGGAAAATGAGAGGCAGACGGGTTAAGCGGTTTGCACAAATCTGGACAGCTAATAAGTGTTGGAGCCAGAACTCTTATTTAGGAAGCCAAGTTCATTGCTATCCTGTGAAATTGCCTCTTATCTTATCCAATAACATTTAGCTGCCCAGGTTGTTGCTACTGATAACTTACCTCTGACACAAGTTCAAAAGTTGACTTAGATTCTGAAGTAGTGATTTTTTAATTTTTTTTTATTTTTTGAGACAGATCTCGCCACATTGCCCGGGCTGGAGTGTGGTGGCTATTCACAGGTACAAGCATAGCAAACAACAGCCTTGAACTCCTGGGCTTAAGTGATCCTCCTGCCTCAGCCTTGCAAGAAGCTGGGTGAAGCAGTAATCTTGAAGCAATGAGGCCTGAATGTTCAAGGATGAATTAGGACAGAGGCCCTTCTCTAGAGGAGTTCAGAGAGTCAGGAGTAGAGTTGGGTGAGAAGAAACAAGTGTTATTTGGGGAAAGTTATGCTAACTTCTCTGAGCCTTGGCTTCCTCATCTGTAAAATGGTTTTACTTATGCCCCAGGTTTTTGTAAGGGTTAAAAAAGATCATTTTGAAAAGCACAAGTTGCCTGGGACCACCATGACCACCATCATCCATATCACTACCAACAACAATGCCTATACAAACAGGCAGACCATGGTCCAAAGTTTACAAATACTCACAGGATGTGGTTTTCCATAGTCATCTGTTCTAGTGAACAGATCTTGTCTTCATGTTTAAATGAAAAACAAAAATAAAGGGAAAAAAGAAAAGAAAAAGGAATGAAAAATCTGCACGCTGAAAGAATCTGTTTATTAGCTGCCCCCTAACAGCAAGCAAAATAGCACAGGAAAGGCTTCAAAGCCAAAGACGGACATTCTGCATGGGCGTTGGTCCCTCCTCAGTGCACCATGAGGTGAACGCACCACACGGAGCTTTGAGAAATCACACAGAAGAGGGCAGAGTACCAGCACAAGGGAGCTGGTCCGCAGCTAAAGACTAACTCTGCTCCCTCACACAGTTCTTTCTGGGTAAAGAGCTTGCTGGGATTTGACTCTCCCCATGTGTCCCCATGTGGTCATTTTTAGGCTCTTGCTTCTATTTCAGTGAAATGGTCTAGATTGGGGGCCACCTGCAGTTCCATCTTCTCACTTCACTGTCCACGTCATGATCACATTCAGCCAACCTCTTCCCTCACAGAGGGATTGGAGTCGTCTTCCCCTCTCTTCCTTACCGCGATAGGTGGAAATCTCCTGGTGAGTGTTGCTCAGGGACCAAAGCTCTACCTGGCAGGACAGGTGTGAATGAAGAGCACCTTGGCCTTGTTGGGTGGAGCAGAAAGGAGGACGATAGGAGCCACTTTATCTGTAGCGTGCAGCATCTAATTGGAAGATTGGTAAAAAAGGGGGAATGGAGTCTGTTTGTTTTCAGAGCATGGTATTTTTCTATGCCCTCTTTCCTCCTCCAAAGAGTCACAGTGGGTTTCTGGTCATCCACTGCACAGCGGCACAGGATCACAAGTGCCCTGAAGTCAACACCAACAGCAGAGAGTGCATAGTATTGAAATCGGTATTGTGCCTGCTTCTGTTGTTCATCTATCACAGGGAGACAAATCTTGTGCATATCTTGCTTGCCTTGGTGAAATATTTTCAAAATTTGCAAGCACTTTATTAGTAAGAATAAATAATATAAATAAGTAACAATGCCTTACTAGTGTCCATGTGCCTTAGAGTAAAACTTCGTGTTTGTGTATCTATTATCTCTGTGTCATCTTTTCATGTTCCTGGTGACATGAGGATAGTAATAAAGATTTTGAGAAGCTTTATTGTTGATCTCTTCTGTTGTAAAGTTATGTATACTCATTGACAAAAACAAATCATACTATACAAAAAAGCATTAAAGGTGAAAGATCACATAAATAATCCATCATTCAATATTGAGATTTTTTTCAAACATTTCCATATATGTTTTAAAACATATTGCCAAAAAAGAATCATAATGTCTCTGTAGCCTGCCTTTTTATCAAGATGTTCTCGACATCTCACAATGTTAGAACATAGAACCTACTTTAACCCTTTTATAAAAAAATTCTTCCATAGTGTTCCGTTATATGGAAGTACTTTATTTAACTGATTCCCTATTGATGGACATTTAGATTGTTTCCAAAATTTCTTAAAATGAACAATTCATCCACACATCTTTGACCAGCTGTATGGTTATTTTCTTAAGATGTATCGCTAGACTCTGGATGAAAGGATGCATTTTTAAACTCCTTTGTTTACTATAACTATTAAATAAATTGCCTTCCACGAAGGGTTTAAAGGAATAGAATTACTTTCCCCTTTTTCATGGACCAAGTCATAGAAATATTCAACGTCTTGCTGAAGGGAATTCAATTACTCAGTAATTCACTCATTGAGGTGCTTACAGAGCCACCTGTTAAAAACCTTAATGTTTTGAAGCTGGAGAGACCCATTGAAATCACTTAATACAAATCTATTCCTATAGACAAACTGAGGAAGGAAGATGTGTAATTATTGAACCTACAGGTCTCTCTCTTCAGTCCTTTTTTGAATTGAAGGATGGTGTCTATAACTTGACATGAAGCCATCCTACCAATACAATGCTGTAAGCTTTAGATTTACTTTAATGGGTCTATATTTTTTCTGGTAATCAGCTCTTTCTAACACAAATTTAACAAACCCCACCATGTAGACAACTCAGGGTGCAGACAGGATCTCAGATTTGGTGTCTTAGAACATTTTTTTTTTTCAAAGCTGGAAATGTTTCTTGTTAAGTCTCTCCCAGACCTAAGCCTCAGCAATGGTCTTTAGACACTTTCCTCCTTAGAACGTCATGGATGGTGAGTAGCAGGGCCTCCCAGATGACCACTAGGCGTCAGACTTTCCCATCTCTCTTCCAACTGTGCTGCTTACCCAGTAATTAACTCATTTGCTCAGAGTCATTAACTCTTATCTAAGGGGCCTTCTTTGTCATCATATGAACATGATCATTAGCATGCAGAATCCTAGCAGCTTTCAACAGGACTGATTAATTCTGTCTCCCAGTTACTAGCTTTTCAACAGAACTCTTCATGGCAAAATCCAAGCCTTAAACCAAAAGTGGAGGGGAAAGAAAGACCAGTAACCATGCCTTTCACCATTTCCAAGTGAAGCCACTGAATGACACTACCTGTCACTGCACCGCCCTCATTGCTAGCAGGGCGCTGATGTGGGCAGTTTTGAGCACCATCCCTCATTCATCTCAATGGCAATGCAATGCCAATGAGGTCAACAGCAGGCTCTAAATTCTCTGTGTCAGGTGGGTTGAAATAGAACAGCACATCATCAATTTATTTGATGTCCATCACATGCAGGACACTGCACTTGAAGTCTAGAAAAGGATATTTTCATTCATTCAATTATTCAGCAAGTATTTATTGAACACGTTCCAGGCATTGGGTGCCCCGTGGTAAGCAAATGATATGGGGTAAATATACCAGCAGTATAGCTTGTGTAATACAAGACCACTTCCATATCGCACCCACATCCAGGCTGCTTGATCCCTCCTGTCTTAAAAGAAGATATACAGATGGGATTAAAGCCATGGTGGCCCATGTCAGCCACTCGAAGTGACTTTCCTCTGGCAACTCATGTCACCTTCTTAGAGGACCTTAGTGTCATAGCCTTGTCACTATGAGAAGAGGTTTTTTCAAATCACCTCAAAGAACAGAAGCCAAACCAGATTTCTGTACTCTATGAGCTGCATCATATAGGACCCCATGAAGAAGGTTTTCAATCAAGACAGATAAAAGCACTAAGTAGAGTGTCTTGCAAAGAACAGCCACTTAACAAATATCTGGAGACTGACGAATGAGAACAGAAAGCTTCATTTGTGAACTAGTGACACAGAGTGTCCACCTATAATGCCTCTGAGAAGGAAAGCTCTCATCGTGGAAACATCTTCTCACCTTCTTTTCCTAAAGAAAGAGATAACACTTCTTGACAGACACTGACTCACCTGGGCAAATGCATCAATTATGATTTCCCAGAGCATATGTCAAGCCTTGGCAGAATTGCTCTATCCAAAACAGTGGCCCAGTCCCTGTAGCTGAGATTCATTTAGATCTACTTTAATTTGTCCAAGAAATCAGCATTACCAGAGTGTCTCCCCAAAGAAGAGGGTGTTTCCCATTTGGTTATTTCAAATTTTGCTTAATGCTTCCAGGATTAAAAGAAAATAATGTCTTTATAAGATATAGCTATAAAACAATGGAACAAATTTCCTAAGACCTACAAGAATATAAATTTAATTTGTCTGAGATATTAATACATCAGTCTTTGTATTCCCATTTTACAGATGAAGATGCACAACACAATATGTTATCCATTAACTTATCTTTACTATCACTCCCCACAAAGTATTTTTGAAGGACCAACTTGTACATGGAGATAGTCCAGATTGTAAAATGAAGAGCATTCAGAACAAACAGAATTGAATCTTTTTACTTAATTCACATAGGCACAGAATATTTGTGAAGTCCTTCCTTAAAAGAAAGATGGTGTCCACAACTTGACATGTTTATCTGCCTTGATATCAGCTTATATGGCATCCTGTAGAAGCCTTGTACCCAGAAAATACCCAGATAACCCAGGTAATAATCTGGGTTATTTTGGCATATCTGCCTTGGGAATCCAATGAAGAAGGAGAAAGATTAATCCAAGAGGAGAAAAGAAATATGCTAATTCCCTATTCAATGAATCTTCTCATTAGTTCTAGATGTCACAAATTTATATAACTGAAGAGATGTTCCATGTCAACTATGAAAACCGGTTGTATCCACAATAATGACATAGATGTGATCTACAATAAAGAAGAACTACGGTTCAACTAGACCTTAAGCACTTCTTGCTTCATGTCTAGACCTCTGCATAATTTCTGTAAGCTTGTCAAACATGAGCAGTCTCTTTTTCTGATTTGTGTTATAAGTTCACTTTTGAGTAAATCTGAGGCTATAGTATTCTATGATGGTGCCTGTGAATAGCCACCTCACTCCTGCCTGGGCAACATAGACAGACTCTATCATGAAGTGTACATGTATACCGTACATGACATGTACAGTATACATATCATTAGTGATATGTATATCACTAATATCGGTAAAGTGAAAATTCATTAAAGGAAACATAAAACATCCTAGGCATACAGGCAACAACAATCTTCCCTTTTTGATAAATGCATTCTCCCCCCTCCTCTCCATAAACATACAATTTAAATAAATCAGAATTGCTCATTTTTTCTCTGTACTTTGAATTGATTAAAAAAAGGAATATTTCTAAAACAAATAAACAAACACAATAACAATAACAAGGACAATAACACCAACTATCAGCATCTTCATAATTCATGAGTCTCAGGCCTTTCTTTTCAATTTGCATTGCCAGACTCCAAACAATTCGACTCTAGAGTCTTCTCCCCCTTCCTAAGAAATGCTTAGAGTGGTTCTTAGAGCCCCGTTTCTCTGCGTTTTCAGCAGCTCCTAAACAAGGAAGTGACATCATTAACTCACTCATTCAACCCAACGCCAGGGCAGCGTCTGATCTAACAGCCTTGCACCCGGGCTGCTGGCTCCCTCAGGTCAGTTCGGCTCTCACCACGTGAGTCATCTGAAAAATTCGACTGGGCAGCTTAGCTCTCAAATAGCCATTCCACTCCTGTGAAGATATTTCCTGAATAAGCACCCCGCAACCACACCAGCCTCAGTTGAAAAACAAGATATTCACATTTCCTTTAAAGGTAGGCTAAGGAACTGGCTTCTGAGGGTACAAGAAAACCAGGTAGGTATTATTAAAATGTGAGCTTTGAGATACCCATAACCCTTAGTTTCTCAGCTTAAAACTGTATTTTGCACTGGGAGTTCCAGAAGGGCTGAAGATGGGAGCTTACATCCTTATTTGGGACAGTAAGAACTGAACTAGGAACAGGAGTTTCTAGAACATATTTCTACCCAGGACCCTACACTGCCTACATCTTCCCCACTTCTGTTAAGAAGCTAAGAGCAAGAGCAGGAGTCTGTGAATCTATCAGGCACCTAAGAACCAACCCAGATTATTGCTTGGCTTAACATATTGGCTCCCCATAACTTTATAGGGTTGAAAATCCAAACAGTTCATCACAATCAGCTAATAAAATAGTTCATCAAATAAAATAAATGGATTTTTTATGACAGCCCATTAATTGCCATCGGATGATGTTTATTAAGAGTTCTCTAGGTGTTCAGGGAAGCATATTCATTCTTTCTGTTTTTCAGCAATCATTTATATCACTGTACTCCATACAGCTCTGTTTTCAGTGCCATGGGCGATAAAAGGAATTGTGGTTTGTGAGGAGATTATAGTCTAGGAGAGGCTAAGTTGTACTCATGTAATATCTGCTATTCAAAGTGGTACCCAAGCATGGCCAACTAGGTGATGTGGAACGTGCGGAACGTATGTGAAAAAGGTCTGGAAGTAGGCATAACAAGATGCCTACTGAGATGTGGCTGTCTTTAGGGATGAGGGTATGAATAATTTTTATTTTCTTTATGTTTCCTTTTTCATTATTTTCCATAGCAAATATGTAATATTTGTAAATGTATGTTTTAAAGCTCAAACAAACAAAGAATTTGGATGAGGGAGCACTTTCTTACCTCCGGGGCGGTCAGGAAGGGGAAGGGTCACACGAACTCAGCCTTGACTCCAGAGGACTTCAGAAGGTGGGAAAGGAGACAGGGAATTATGCGAGCGTGACAGGGAAAGCATACTTTGTGTTCGGAAATTGGAAGCGTCTGTTTGATGACAGTGCGGGGTATAAGTGGGCTGTAATGGACATGAGCCTGGAAAGGGAAGTTGGGAACTTGTTGGGAAGACACTTAAATGCCAGGCTCTGGAGTTTGGACATGAGTCGGGAGCCAGCGAGGTTCATCGAAGGTTCTCTAATGGGGAGCATATGATCAACACAGTGCACTGGGAAGGTTCAGTCTGGCTTTTTTTTTTTTCCAAGTTTTTTTTTTTTTTATTTAAGGGTATTGTGAGGGTACAAACATTATTGTTACACTTTATGTCTTTGCCTCACCCAAGCCAGGATTAGAGGCATGCCCTTCCCCTCTGCAATGCTCCCAGTGTTGTTTAGTTGCGGGTTTACCCCCTTCATTCCCCTAATTCCTGGGGAGTATTACTGCCATGTGAGCATCCTGGTGTTCATCAGCTAGTACCACTTTGATGGTGAGTACAAGTGGAGCCCATTCTTCCGATCTTGTGGTGCCTCACTTTGGATAATGGGCTTAAGTTTAATCCAAGAAAGTATAAGAGGTGCTAGATCACTGTTGTTTCTTATGATTGAGTAATATTCCATTGTATACATATACCAAATATTGGCTGGCTTTTGAGGGGACAGAGACTAGAGGCAGGGAGGCAAATGTGGAGTCTCCTCTTAGCACCCAGGCCTATGCTGACAGAGGCTAGAACTCAGTGGTGCTTGTGGGCATGGAAGGAAAGGTGGAGGCAGTGGTGTACACTGGGAAAAGGACTCGTTTCCCTCTGGCACTTATAAGCTCAAAGGAGAGAAAAAGCGAATGCAATTTTAACATAACATGTAGTAATAGTAATGAACTAATTTTCAGACGTAGTTTGCAGAATTATGCTCGGTAATGAACAGGCACATGTAAAAAGTAGATATGACCCGCTCATTGATGGGTCATCATTTGTGAAGGCACACACAGGAGCAGGTGAGCCAAACTGGTCCACAGGCGTCTCACAAAAATTGGATCCCAGAGAAGAAAGGGTTCATGGCTCTCAGGTCTCAAGGGAATGTCCTCATTAGGTCATAGCACAAGGTTTTTCAACCTGGGGGAAGGTCACTTTCCCCTCACATGATTGGATGTTCTAAATGCTGAACCGTGCAATGCCCTGAGCACATTTAGCAGATGGAGCAGAGGGGGCAGAAGGGGCTTTTGGAAAATGAACTGTTTCAGCAATTTGATATTAATTGTTTCTATGAAGCATTTGCAAGCTAGACTTTACACCCATCACAGCTCAGAGATGCAAGCAAGCTGTGCTCACCTTGCTGCAAAGAGGCACAGCCTTTGTGTAACCTCCTTAAGAGGCTTATAAAATATTTATTCTGATGGGCTGGTGGTTAAAACTAAAATTCTTAAGCTTTTCAGAAATCATCACATTCAGGTGTTCATCACTTTATCTGAATCCAGCCCAAGTTTTTCTTTGCCTTCTGTCACAATTTCCATGTTTTTTCCCTTTCATTTCTTGATAAAGTCTTTAAACTTGAAGTATTTTCTGTTCACTCCAATCCCTACTTCTGTAATCAGTTATCACTTACCTTAACAAATACTGAGGCTGGTGAGTTTTTTGGCAACCAGAATAATTATCTCTTCAATACTAATTTCCATGAAATGAGTTTTTGTCAAATGAAAAGAGAAGGCAACATGGCTATACTTGTAATCTGACATGAACATGAGATAGTCCATATATCTCGTAGTCTAGAAAAGGCTGTTTTCAATCTATCAGTCGGTCAATTATTCGGCAAGTGTTTATTGAATAACTCCTCTCTGTCAGGGGACCCTGTGTCAAGGAAAGCCACATGAAGAATCTACTGGCAGTGTAGCTTGTATAATACAGGGACACTTTTATGCCACACCCAAGTCCAGGTTGCTTGATCCCTCCTGCCTTAGAAAAGTCTATATAGATGAGGTTAAAGCCATGGCCCATGTCTCCTAACCAGAGTGACTTTCCCCTGGCTGTGAATGTCACCTTCTTCGAGGGCCTTAATGTCATAGCTTCAGCAATTCCTCACTTCCTCCTCTCCTTACCTGACATCATTCTTGAGAGAGGGAGGTGAAAACACCCTCATCTCAGACATAAGGGAACTGAGTCAGAGAAATGTGGAAGAGATTTTCTCAAATTACACAGAAGGACAGAGGTCAAATCGGAACTCGAGGCTCCATGAGCTGTAGCATAGGAAAACCCATGAAAATAATTTCAACCAAGACACACATAGTAAGAGCAATCAATGCTCTTTAAGTTCTGCCATCTCAGTGGTGTTAGAGAAATAACAATTATGTGGGAAGGAGAGTGAAGGGCAAACAGGTTAACCGGACAGAGTTAATCGGAAATAATAATCATAGAAATTGTTTGAACTCATTCAAAGAAGGATTCTGGGGTAAAAAGAGTTTTGAGTTAAATTATAAGGAAGGTGAAAAAGATTGTGTCCACCAAAACACAGCCAATGAGAGCCATCATTTTTTCAGACCAATAGTGCTGATTAGTGCTTTCCAGACCAAGCCACAATCAGCAACATGAATCAATTTGTACCTTAAACCCTGCTGCTCAGCACCTGACCAATCTCCCCCTGGACTGACTGAATTTAAAAACCAGCTCTAACTTGAAAAGTTAAATAAGCATAACAATCATTTCTGAGGACCATGCTCTTTGTAAATGGGTGAAGGAAGCCATGTGTATGAACTGACACGTTTCCTCGTGACTGAACCGTTTCTATGGCTCCAGAGGCTCAGAACTAGTGCACAGACGTGCCCTCACTGCCTCCAGCCATCTATGCCCTGTCCAGCTGCCAGGATCGCTTGGACAGAGGCTGGAAAGTACATGGTGTTTTCTGCCCTTCAGCCCTCCCTGGTGACCATGCTGTCCCTTGTCTTTCAGAACAAGACCCTGCTGTTTCTCGGTCAGGAACCTTGTAGTCCTGGGCATGTCGGAAATTCTCACGTGCTGATCATTGTGTCAAGTGGACTTACATACATTTCCCCTTAAACAAGGAGTGTTTTACCATTTGATCCAGATTGCACAGGAGAGGCAGTAATGTGATAGACATGATCAGGTGGGTTTCCTAGAGGACAATTGTGTTAGGAAAGAATTAAAAAAAAAAAAAAAGCAGAACAGAAATAGGTTGCACAAAACAGATCTGCCAGAAACCCTGGAAAGGTTTACCAGACAGCTTGTTGCTAAAAGCATGCACAATGTTTACCAATAAGCATATTTTTAAGTCTAGGAACAACTTTTGGGAAAGAATCAAGCGACATAGAACTAAACCTAATTTTTTAAAGCACCAAAAATGCCTTTCGTTTGAATGGCCAAGCAGTGGCTTTGTAAGTGAGGAGAAGAGAAGAGGACACGCATGGAGTGTAGTGTGTTTTTAAGGGCACTAAGAGGATGTGCCTCCTTCCAAAACAGTCACACCCCTCTTCCTCCACCCCCATCCTGCTGAGATCCCTACAATTCCACCCTTCTAGGCTTTTTTTTACATGTAAATACCCCTCAAAGGAGTCCCCATTAACCCCTAAGATCTAACTGGTCATGACCTCTTCAGCTTGCTTTCCCAGAAAGGGAATAGGGAAGGCTTAAAGTAACACCCTGTCCAACGTCATCAAGGGCAGCCCCATGCTAAGCTAGGCACAGATCTGCAAAAGCGACTAAAGAAAACCCCCTTTGTAAGCGCACGGCCTGGTTTCCACATGAAGTCCTCAAGTGTTTGATTCTGACAATTCCTCTAAATGTCTCTAAATTATTATTAAAAGGTAGAATAAACTCAAAGAAGGTGTTTAGGTGATGTCTGTGTCCCTTGTGTGTGTGTATGCGTGCGTGTGTGCACAAGCGCATAAAAACTTGTATGTTTGTGTGACTGCTCCCTCTGAGGTGAGGCTGACTTGCCTACAGCCTCTGAAATACGTTGGGACCAAGCTTTGCAATAGTTAACTTACTATAAATAAATACTCTAAGCAATGCGAGTAACTTACCAGACTCTTCACCATAAATGTCCTACGTGAAAATTGACCTATGTTTGATACCTCAGCTATTTTAAAGATACACGTACAAAGTCCTCAGCTCTGCTAATCTGTAAAGGTTAAAATGTCCTTGCTTCTAGGCCTGTGGGATTCTCCTAACAAGAAAAGTTGTTGTCAGGGAATAATTAGGTTCTGTTGGAGAGGGGGAGGCACATGTCAAGAGCTTATTATTTCTGGTCACCCTGTTGGACATTTATATTGAAATGCTGCAGAAAATAACATGCACATGCAGAATGTTCAAGACAATGACAATAACTGCCTTGGCTGAAGAAAAATTAATCCATTTCTTTCAAAGCATCTAGCAGGCATGTTTTAGAGTGGGACCCCAAGTAAACCAAAAATATACTAGATTAGTCTCTCTGTAGAGGGTTGAACAAAAAGGCTCATTGTATAAATAAATTGGCTATCAGACATAGATGAAGAATTTACACCAATGACACTCTTCACTCCACCCAATGATAGGATCTTATAGATCTATGTAACTTTCAGCCTCTCTCTCACATCCCACCCCCACTAAGATCTAAATATGTAAGCCATTGAGAAGAGACTCATGGCAGACATGAGTGTTTTGGAATGAATGAAAGCTGGTTTGTAATGCACAATCCCCTTGAGGAGAATGTGAAGCTCAGGAGAAACCCTTATTTCTGTCTGTATCAAGCACAGAATCACTCAGTACTTCCAGATCCAAATTCCAAAATGCTTAGCCTCCAGATAAATTAAATGTAAATTAATAACATGGTGGCATTTTTGTTTTTATGCAAATACTGCAGTTGTGGTAATATGGAGAGAACAAAATCTCTAAGAAATAAAACAAGAAGCATGAAACATAGATGTCTATGAATGGCAATCTAGGACTCTTGCTCTACGAGGTGTACGATGCTAAAGACTTGCCTGACGAGTGGGCTGGGGTGTGTGAGGTTGTGTGCTCTATTTCATTATACCATTTTCACTGTAACAAGCAGCATCTGCGGGTGCCCAGTGTTGAAGGTGGGGCACGTCTCAGCTTGAATTAGTGAGAGCACTTAGCCTGAAGGTATGAGATAGAGACGGGAAATTACAACGTACATATCCAAATGTTGCTATGAAGGCTTTATTGCATTCCTTAACAATTCATACTTTGCATATAGGCAAAAAATTGTACCGACATTCTCTCTCTCTCTCTCTCTCTCCCCAGTTATACTTTGTGTAGCTGATTACCTGGTCAGAATTATAGCTCCTGATTAGAGAAATAAAGAAACAGAGATGTCAGATGATTTGTTCAAGGTCACCAATAGCAGAGCTGGATTTAGAAATGACTGCTTCTTGATTCTCTGGGCACTGAGCCAGTCTGCCTCTCCTGGCTTTAGCTCGAATGTCAAGTGCCTTTATCTGAATTAGTTTTTATGTCAGGTTTCTGTCTGCATGCAAAGTGTACATGGACTGTGTACCTCAGCCCCATTGTTGAAAGCAGCAGCTTCCTATTTCTAGCAGGCGATTCCATCCTCCTCTGGAACAAGGCCCCACTGGGCCCTAGGCCTGGCTTTGTAAGCTGGTACCAGGTGCTCTGTGTGTGAGTGCGTGTGAGTCAGTGTGTGTGTGTATTTGTGTGGTATGTGTGTACATAAAGATAATCTTGAGAGCCTGAATGGGTCCAGGGCCCCTGCAAGGGCAACACCTTTACGCCTAATGCTGTCCCTAGGAGCTAAAGTCACAGCAGCTCAGATCAAGGTCACATTCCAAGCTCTTACATGCTGCCCTGCCCTTGTCCCTGCAGAGGCCCCATAGGGAGTCTTCAAAGGGGAGCCTTTGGCTGACAAGGAATCGACTTGTCACCCGCTGCATTTGGGCCTACTTGGCTAGCACTTTATATACAGTGACTCATCTGTAATCTCTAGCTAGCTGGCAATTTAAACAAAACACACTTTAGAAGGCCAATGGGTGTGAAATGGGAGGTGAGTCTGGGGTAGAAACTTCAGGTCAGTGGGAAGGCAGGGGCCTGAGCCTCCACGTGCATTCTGTCCCCCCAGCCTTTCAGGCGATGCTAGCTGCTCCCTTCTAATCTTCAAGCCTTTGGCTCATCTTTTCTCACTGCCCTTTTCAGCCACCATTTTAATCTTCTGCCTTGTGGCTTTTCACTACGGCTGCCCAGGGTCACTCTATTCGTCCTCTTTCCCCAGCCTCCTGAGCCAGGGCGTAAGGTTTTTTAAGTCCCCGAAAATTGACTTTAGTCTCCCACAAGGTGAACTGCTGCTTTCTGATGAAGCCTCACACCCTGATGAGCTTGTGAAAATATTCCACACAAAAATAGCCCAGTGCGTACTGTGAGAGACTCAAGAGTTTTGGTGCACTCAGCTCCAAACTGCTCCCTCTGATTGTTCTCCTTGCTTATAAGATACACTCACTTATTCTGGATCTTTCCAAAGAGTTCTTTCAGGTGACTTCTAGGAAATGTTTACAGTGTCTCCTAAGACACACAGTTAAGTGTGGAGCATTTACTGAAGACCACAGACTGGCTACCTCCTCCAGGCTCACACTGGAGGGGGCTGCACAGGAGGGTAAGGAAAGGAGGAAGGGCTCCCCGCTGCAGGGAGGAACGTTACAGCGAGTGGTAGCACACACAACTCCCTCTTCTTCCTCCAAAGCGGCATTACTGAAGGGCCAGTCTTAGTAGCCTGGCATCAGTGAATGCCGGATAGACCCTCGGGGTCTTTGTGGCGGGACTCAAACCCTTGGAGACACCTGATGTTCTGACTCTGTCTCCAACCAGTCCTCCAAACACAAAATAACCCTGAGGTGGGTCCCTGAGCAGCTCTAACAGGTTGATCTTGATCATTCCTAAGCTTCGGAACCAACCCACCAAGAAGAAAATTATAGAACCAGTAAGTCATCACTCCGTTGCAGACTTTCCAAAAGTGTCTTGTCTGGACTTTTCTTCAGGATTATCCACTGGTGGAGAACACTGTCTCCTCTGTAAACCAGAAGGTTAAGGGAAACAGAATTTACTTTGGGATATTCTATTTTCTGGTCCAACACATTCATTCATGCGTTCATTTTGTGAGGGTGAATTGGAGTGCCTATGAGCAAAGTGTCATGCCAAGCGAAGGTGACAGGAATGATTATATGTGAACAAGAGGCTTTTTGGGGGGGGAGTAAATATATGTACACAAATATTTACAAAATGAAGTGGGACATAAAATATATTGTAAGTGAATAATAATAGTAAATAATAGCCAACATTTACA
This sequence comes from Avahi laniger, assembly GCA_963575035.1. Lineage (NCBI taxonomy): Eukaryota > Metazoa > Chordata > Mammalia > Primates > Indriidae > Avahi > Avahi laniger. The sequence continues at coordinate 16,420 of CAUYSK010034646.1, forward strand.
TAGCACCTATCATATACTTGGCATACTTTATGTGTGTGCTTGTGTGTCTCATTGTGGTAAAATACACATAAAATAAAATTTAACACCTTGACCATTTTTAAATTCAGGGTCATTAAGTACATTCCCATTGTTGTGCAACCATCACGGCCATCCCCCAAACCTTTTCATCTTCCCAAACTGAAAATCTGTACCCATTAAACAGTAACTTGCCTCAGTCCCTGGTAATCACTATTCTACTTTCTATGAATTTGACAGTTCTAGGTACCTCATATGGGTGGAATACATATACTGTATACATATACTGTATTCCACCCATACAGTATATGTCCTGTGAAATCTCAAGCACTTTATGTGTATTCACTCATTTAATCCCAATAATGGTGCTATAAAGTAAAATTATTATTCCTATTTTACAGACGAGGAAACAAATACAGAGAGGTTAAGTGAGAAGCAGAAAGTAAACATTCAGAGAGATCAGAGAGAGCAAAGATCTCCCTTCATTTGGTTCTCTGCCCCCAGGAGTTCATGAACCACTTAAAGGGAAGCAAATGATCCCCTTGCCAGAGGCCCCTGCCACCTGCCAGGCCCATCTCGGTTTCTACATAAGGACTGAGCAACTGCAGAGGGCACTTCTGCAGGAGAGAGGAGGGACTGTGCTGAGTGAGTTGCGTGTCCCTCGTCCCCCTCCCTCCCCTCCGCACGCGGAGCAGGCTGAGCTGGTGACCCGGCAGGATGGGAGCCAAGGGATTAATCCATCACAATGAGACGTTCTATTTTGGGCAGGCGGCAGGAGCAGATGCCCGGTGCCTGCACTTGGCGGCGGCAGCTCGCCCAGGGCGGGCGCCCACACGGCCCGCTGGCACCCACGACTCCACTTGGCTGCCTGAGGAGGAGAAGGGGACTGAGGGAGGCAGGCGCTTCCCTGCTGACGCTGCCTTAGGGGCGTCAAAACTAGACTTGCAGGAGGAGCAGATGGAATTTCTTCGGTGGACCCTTCTGAGAAACCCAGTTTCTTACTTTAGCTATGATTAGAATCTGGGAACAGCCACCTCAATTACCCCACTTTCCTTACAAATCCAGCCCACTCCTTACCTCTCCCTCGGCCCTCCAGCCTCCCTGCCACTCTGCTTCCACCTGAATAGCAGTGGATTTTTGTCCCAATCCACCAGGTGAGCCTGCCCCAGTCGACTCCACGATGGAATTGGGGGCTGTGTGTAAATTACCACTCCAGCCTCTAAATGAGGAAAGGATATCAGCTCACTGCTACTGTTCCCAAATATGATCCCTTCCCAGGGAATTTCAGTGGCCAGAAGGCCTGGTTTCTTGATGGGAAGCAGCACGCTGGCCCCTGTGGGGATTATGCCCTGGCCGCTCTGGGCTCCATAACCTTTTGACCATCTGATGTCTGCACAGGCTGAACTGGGACAGAGCAGCCCCGGGATTCATTCAGAGATTACACTGTGCAGATATCCAGGGAGGAGAGGAAAAAGAAGAAAACGTAGCAGTTGGATACTTCGTGTTAAGAAAGCCTAATTTTGAAATTGCTTTTTAAAATCAGACTGGATGGCCTGCAACTCCTTTGGAGGTATCAGCCCCTCCCAGGCACAGAGAAGTATATTTTGGATCATGGAGAAAAACATGTTGCAGGTTATGGTAGAGACTCTGCAAGAAAATTTCACAAATCTAAACCTTCTTGTTTATTTATTTATTTGTTTGTCTGTTTATTTTTAGGGTATGTTCTCCCCACTCCCAGCTTTCTTAAGGTATAATTGACAAATAAATATTGTGCCTATTTATTTGCCCCGTGTACACGTGTACGTGATGTTTTGATGTATGCATACTAAAGCTTTAAAAGTCTGACTGTCCAAAGGGACATTAGGACATTTAGAGGGGTAAAGAGTTGTCTTCATTTTTGTGGATATTCTTGGCTTGGTTTTAAAAGTGGTTGGGATTATTTCCCCCTAAATTTCCTAATACTTCCAGTGTATCTGCCTAACCCAATTTCTACTTAATGTTTTCCCCCATTTCTATCTAGACCACCCATTTCTCTAAGACTCGATCTTTCTAAAAATGTGTTAATGAAGATCTTTCATTGACCAAATGTCAGACTTACAGATCTCAGGGTAGGAAGTAAGTATTAAAAGCTTCAAAAATGCTCTCGAGCACACACATTATAGATGTAAATGATAATTCAAAAGACCTAGAGCTTTTGGGTTCCAGCTGGACTCCTGTGGATGGAGACTTGGGCTCATCCTGCTGGCCTCTGCCCTCTACCCACTTCCCAGGCCTCCTTCCTGGGCCTACACTGGAAACGAACCTCATAAGGCGAGTGTCTTGCCAAGCTGGATGTGTAAGCATATTTGGTACACTGAGGGTACATGAACAGTCCAGACCTTGACGGATGACAGACAAACACTGCCTCAGGTGGAGTGATGGCATTTGTTTCATGACTGAGGACTCAGAAACAATCCTCTGCCACCTTGTCTACTCCTAACAAAGTACTCACCTCCACCACTTTACTCAGCCCTTCACTTGGCCTGTGGATTTTTCTCTGCTTCAACCCCAGGTTCTCTCTCTCTGGGCCTTGGCTTCTCTTACAGACTCTATGCACTCTCGTTCCAAGATATGGAATCCCTTCTTATCCACCCAAACCCATGGTTGGTGATTTGTATGGTAGAAAACAGCAGCTGACTATGCCTTAGAAAGAATTTAGTGCAGTGATTTTTTTCAATAATGTTCCAAGGAGCCTTGGGATTTCTTTGTGGCAAGCAACAGAGGCCAATTTATGTGTACATGTGTGTGAGTAAGTTCTCATGGCAGTGAGTATCTGGGAAAACAAAGGCTCCAAAAGTCCCTTACACACACACTCATACTTATCAACCAAAACAAAAGACCATCAGTTACCTGTTTTATGTAGTGAGGTACATCCTTGTTTGATAAAAGGATTCTATTATTTTAAAAAATAGTTTCAAAATCACGTTGATCCCATCCTGCCCCTTAATTATCTGCAGAGGGATCCTGGGTGTACCCAGGTAAGATTTTCATGCCTACATTACTCCACACAGAAAGAGATCTCTCCTGGTTTCAGCCCTGAATAAAGAGGACAGAGCCTCATGACTCCATCTGGGCCAAGGTAGGTTATTGCCAAGAATAACCTGGCATCAGGGGATTCAAACTCTTTGCCTTCAAGCTCTGGCATTCCAGTAAGGGCTGAGTTGGAACTGTTACAGGGAAACTGAGCAGGCTGGAGACAGAAAATGCTGTCTAGCACATGGTTAGAACTAGAGCGTGGTTCAAAAATGATCACAATGACTAAACCTCGCTAGCAGCTTTCTTTAAACAAATATATACACAGTGCTAAATCCTTTTGCATTAGGATTTGAATTTTGTTGCTGTACATTCTTGCATTTCTAAGAATCACCCAATATTGCTCCAGTTGCACGTTTTTCTTCATAAAATTTCCTCAGGAGTCCAGGTGCCTGTATATAAGTGAACATAATTGCTATTTTTAAGAGGAGGGTGCCTATGCTCTTCATAGTTATAGTGCCTCAAAGCAGCACACACAGAACACTATATACACTTAGGTGAGACTAAATTGCAATCCATAAGGGAATCCCAGACTCATCCTAGATCAACAGTAACTGCTAATGTCTACATAATGCAGACTATGATTATAATAACGATCATAATAACACTATATATGAAGCACTTCTAAGATCTATATAAGACAGGATCTTTCACAATTTTTATTATACATAATTGAACACTGATGTTTAAGTCAAGAAGAAACACATCCAAAGTCGAAGCTTAAATGTGGCAAAGTGGGATTCCAGCAAAACTTATCTGACTCCAAAACCGATATTCTTCATCTCAGTGCTAAATATCGTTATGCTGGCCCTATTGGAACATGGAACACAGGCCTCACTAAATCATAGTGACCAAAGTGAGAGTATGAGAGGACAAGAACTTCATTTTCACTTAAGCTTCTCTGGGCTTCTACTCTCAGTGCCAAGAGATTCCTTTTTCAACTGCTGATGAGATGAAATGCAGCATGAGCTCAAGAGATTTATTTTGGATCAATCAGTCCCTTGACATGTCCTTTTGAAATAGTCAAATACCGAAGGCATTGCTCGGCCCCAGCTGCTAGTACCTGTCCTTGAGCCACTAAGCCACAAAGGAAAAAGATTCCAACCAATGTGAGCTATGAAAGACCGAAGCCAAATCAAGTAAAAAACAAGAGATTCAAGAAATGTGAATGGCACATGAATAGCTCATACATTCAGCTGTTGTGCATTGAGTACATAACTGAGTGCTTAGCTTTGGCATTCCAACGTATCTCCTTCCCCTCCCCACCCCCATCCCTTCCCATCTACCAGTTGTCTGGCCAACTGCAGAGACAACTGGCTTCTCTCTCTCTCCCCTCCCCCCACTTGTACTCTTGCTCTCTCTCTATCCATTTTATATATATATATATATATATGTAAATTCTGAGAGCACATCATTTATAATTTTACTTAGCAACTAAGATGGTAGAGTGAGCTTTATGATAGGGAACTAATGACCCCATTTCCTAGCAGATGAAAGAAGGAGCAGAGTGCATCCCCTCTGTGCACTAGGTGTCCTGGTGTCAAGGCATTTGTCCCAGTGGGATCCATTTAGAGGAGGTATAAATCAGTGAGTTATAAATTTTAAAGTTCATAAAAATCATCTGGGAATTTTATTATAATGCAGAGTCTGACTCATTCAGATGGGCCTGGGATTCTGCATGTCTATCAGGCTTTCAGATAATGCCACGGAGGCTGGTCTGAGGACTGTACTGTGAATAGCAAAGGCCCAGAATAAGCAGATTGGACCAGAGGAACACGGGGGGAAAGAGAGGAGAGAAAGCCCCATAAGAGACACTCCTGAGTCACTATAAACCAGGAAAAGTAGGAGGTGGGAGGATATGGGCTCTGCCTTATACTGGCAAAACTATGTCTAAGAGAAAAATTGCAGGAATGTAATTCTCAGAATTTGTGGGTTATTCTAGGGATGTCTTGAGTCTATGTTATGAAATAGTCTAGATGAATGCTTCTCAACCCTGGCTGCATTTTAGAATCACTAAATTGTTAAAAATGTATTCATGCTATGTTTCTGTGAAGAATTAAATCTGAATATCTGCAGGTGGGGCCCTGGCTCCAAGCATGTTTGCTTGTTTTGTCTTAAACTCTCTAGGTGGAGAACCCTGGGTCTAACTCTTCTGTGTAGCAAAGGGTATTCTGCATAAAAAAGCCTCAATTAAAGTAGTCCATAGCTGATCCATACTCTGTCTGGGACAGGGCCAGTCCAAGGGCCTGATTCACTGGAACAAATTACTTTGCATAGCTAAAGAACTGAATTAAAGATTGGGCATTTTGTTATTTCGGGACTGATGGATTCTACTTGCAGATATTTTCAGACTGATACCAGGTAGACACATAAATAGAACATTCTCAACCCAAGTCTGGTCACAAACATTCCTTGCTTCTCTTGGATGTTCTATTTTTCCCTTTCCTGTTTTATCTGTTACCAAAATGCATTTTGTTTGGAACAAGTTGCTCCTAGAAGACAATCTCCTAGAAGTGTGGGGAGACTATTAAGTCTTTGGCCATAGGAAGGCCACTACGATCCATCATTGGCCTCCAGATCTTCTTGTTAATCCAGATTTATATGCGTCCCTCCAGTTCCAGATGACCTAAAGATCTGGGGGGACAGAAGTGCCTATTCCTTGCTTTGAATTCACACCCTGAGGAGATACAGCAAGAAATAGTATAGAAAGAGTTGAACTTCCTGTTTCACTGTTTGATCATGATTAATCCACAGAAGCCATATGAATTAGGGTTCTCCAGAGAAACAGAACCAATAGGGTATATGATTCATTATAGGAAATTGGCTCCTGCCATTTTGGAGGCTGGAAAGTCCCAAGATCTGCAGTGGGCAAGCTGGCAACCCAGGAGAGCCAATGGTAGAGTTCCAGTCCCAGTCTGAAGCCATGATAACCAGTCATATATACCTAGGTTCAAATCTGACTTTGCTACGTATTGGATATATAGCCTTTCAAGCTGGGCATTAGTAAAATAAGAATGATAACATGCAAGTCAAACACATAAAGGCAGAGAGTAGAATGGTGATTGCCAGTGGCTGGGGGTGGGGGAAATGGGAAAGTGTTGGTGAAAGGGTTAAAAAAAAGAATGCCCTACCTTGCAGAAAAGTAGTTAAATGATTGAGAATAATAATAACATAATCTTATTTTATGTGTGACTTACATGGCCCTATTTCAGAGTAGTGTGATGATTGATGAACACCATCCAGTACAAAAATATTAACATTGGAATAACTCGAGTTTTTTGTTTACATTTTTCCATATCTGAAAGGAATATATAGTCCACAGCAAACTCTTTACAATCCCCTTTCTTTTCCCATACACTTGCCTTACACCTCACAACTACTCAGAACCTTTCTTTTCAAGCCTTTCAAGTAACTCCTCTCCCAGTCTTAGAAGGCAAAAATGTTGCCTTCCTTTTTTTATTTTTATTTTTTTTTGAGAAAGAGTCTCACTCTGTTGCCCAGGCTAGAGTACCGTGGTGTCAGCCTAGCTCACAGCAACCTCAAACTCCTGGGCTCAAGCCATCCTTCTGCCTCAGCCTCCCAAGTAGCTGGGACTTCAGGCATGTGCCACCATGCCTGGCTAATTTTTTCTATATATATATTTTTTAGTTGTCCAGATCATTTCTTTCTATTTTTTAGTAGAGACGGGGTCTCGCTCTTACTCAGACTGGTTGCCTTCCTTTTTTATTTCAAAATATTAAAAGGGTACAAATGTTTTTATTACATGGATAACTTTTATGATGCTTAAGTTAGGGCCATTAGTGTGTCTATCACCCAAATAGTGTTCATTGTACTGATAGGTAGGTTTTTACCCCTCCCCCTTTCTTGATTTCCAATCACTTTACTTTTCTCCATGCCCATGTGTACCCATCAATTAGTTTCAATTTATTAGCGAGTACATGTGATGTTTGTTTTTCCATTCCTGAGATATTTCACTCAGGACAATGGTCTCTAGTTACATCCAAATTGTTGCAAAAGACATCAATTCAATCTTTTTCATAGCTAAATAGTACTCCATGGTGTGTGTGTGTGTGTGTGTGTGTATATATATATATATATACACACACACACACACACACACACACCACATTTTGTTAATCCACTCATAATTGATGGGCACTTAGATTGATTCCACATCTTTGGGATTGTAAATTGTGCTGCAATAACATTCTAGTGCAGATGTCGTTTTAATGAAATGACTTCTTTTCCTTTGGGTAGCTGTCCAGTAGTGGGATTGTTGGGATGAATTTTCTATATTTATTTTATTTTTTTTGAGGAATCTCCATACTGTGTTCCATAGAGGTTATACTAATTTGCAGTCCCACCAGCAGTGGGAAAATTGTATAAGAAACAGTGAGAATAAGAAGGTATAATAAGAAGATATAAGAAAAGGTGAGAATCCTGTCTTCCTACACCAACCTCTTTCTTCTCCCCTCTCCAGATCTCTAAGTCTACCCAATCTTGCAAATCTGCACAACAATACAGTCAGGTCTGGCAAAGGCTACTACCCTTTCCCACACACTCAGAGGGTGAAAAAGGGGGAAAGGCCAAGAAGCAGAGCAATAATACCATACTCTGATATTTTATTTTTGTTCTGCCACATGTATAAATAATTTATCAGTACCTGGCACATAGTACATGCTCACAAAAGGGAAGCTACTATTTTATTGCTAACATGTATTGCAGGGTAGAATAAGAATTATACTCCTTTTCTTTATAAATATGCAGTCTGCTCAACTAGATTGCAAGCTCCTTTAAAGAAAGACTTTTTCTTATACTTTTTTATACCTCTGTATCAGTGCTACCCGCCCCCAAATTTTCTATTGTGATGGAAACAGTCCACCATCTGTGCTGTCCAATATGGTAGCCACCAGCTATATGTGACTATTCAGTGCTTGAAACATAGTGCAAGTTGGAAATTGATTTGTTTTTATTTAATTGAATATATACAAAGTCCCATGGGGCTAGTGGCTATGGTAATGGACAGAGCTGAAAATGCCTACTACAGTGCTTTGCACGAAGTAGATAGTAACATTTTTCCACTAGATAGATGAATAAATGATTAAATGAACCAAACTATAAATCATACAGTTACAGTGCTGCTATGTTTCCAAGTAGATAATTTTACAATATGCTTACCCAGGTGGGAAGTAGCTGCTTTCCTGTTGCTGTTTACTCTGGAGTAGTTTTCTTGCCACAGGAAAGACTAGCAAATGCTAAAACAAATAAACAGGATTCTATATTTAGGTCTCATTTTTTCTTTGCTCAGTATAAATTCATTCTGACTCTGAGGTCAGCCTCTTTTGTTTTTCAGAAATAAAAAAAAATGTAATGTACATGTTTTATTTAATGGTGAGTTCTCGTTATGACATTTCCCTTCAGGAATGAAAGAGGAAGAGATAAGTTATTGTCAATGCAGCCACAAGCAAATTCAGCCATCTTCCTCAACACTGAAGAGAAATGTCAAAAAAGATTAATCATGCATTGAAGATGCATGGACATGTTATCTCTCTCATATAGTGAAGGACCGGGATGTGTTTAAATATTATAGACCATTATTAGATAGTCATGGGCTTGGCAGCCCCAAAATAATATGTATATCAGTAGCTCTATGACCTCAACTGCCTCAATACAAAGATAGAAATATTTCATTGATAGTTCATCTGAAAAGTAGTTGCTTTTAAGAATATTGAAAGTATTCTTTTAAATATATATCTTCATGTTGTTGAATTTATTTCTTTTATCATTTTGTGTTTTTAAAGCATTACATTTGAACAAGGTCTTATCATTTTGGATCCATTTCTTCTGCCTAGAGAGACAGTTAAAAAAAACAAGACAAAATGAAATCATAAGGAGATTCCCGAGAACATGGGGAGATGGAACATTATATTCAACCTGAACAGAGAAGTCTGGGATCTTAAATACAGGGTTATCGCACAACGTATTGCTAAGTGAAATAAGCCAGACAGAAAAGGACAAATACCATGTGATTCCACTTACATGAAATATCTAGAATATGCAAATTCATAGAGACAGAAGGCAGATTAGAGTTACCAGGGGCTTGAGGTGAGGGAGGAATGGGAGTGATTGTTTAGTAAGTACAGTTTCTGTTTGGGATGATAAAAAAAAATAAAAGTTTTAGAAATAGATAATGGTGATGTTGCACAATATTGTGAATGTAATTAATGCTACAGAATTGTACACTTAAAAATGGAAAATTTTTTATTATACATATTTTAGCACCATAAAAAAAAAGAATCGGTAACTCAGCAGAGCTCACATAAAAGAGAGAGACCAACAGCCAAGTTTAACCCCAAGTATTTAGATCAGCAAAGTCATATTAAAAACATCTAACTTCAGGACTTTGATTCTGATATCCTATAAGGAAATAAGGTTGTCCTCCAAACAACTGCAATGAAATAATAACCAATGGCATTAAATCAGAGGCAGAGGGAAGGATGTTAATAGGGTTTGAGAAAGGCTGCTGGAGGGCCCCCTTCACCTTTAGGTGATATACTGGAGTACAACTATATCCTCCCAAACATCTCTTGGGGCCACCGGCAGAAAAGGAATGATGGGCTGGAACCAGTGAACTGACTTAATGTGGCATTTCTTGAGTGGTGTGTGGCTGTGCGATGATATTAGTACTAGAAAGGACTCTCAGACCATTTTTCCATCCGTTTGACTTGAAGCAGGACCGCAATTAAGCCATCTCAAGCTGAGAACTTAGACTTTTTCTGACGACTTCAAAAATGATCCCCTGGATGGATAATCCACGGCTCCTAGATGGGAATTTAAACTGATCTTTTCTTCCTGCCCAATTAGAAGTAGACAAGAAGCCACCATCACCTTGTTATTATCCTCTTCGGTTTCTCACCTGTCTTTCACAACCCAGAGCCTAGAAGTGGACAGGGTACTTCAGGAAGGGTGTAACTCATGGTGCCTTGCATTTTCTGTGTGTAGTAGTCACAATTCAGGCAAGAAAGCAGAGTCAAGATGATTATTATGGGAATGAAGAATTTAATATAGAAATGAGACCATACACAGTGTGGAGAATCCAGGCAGGGGCTGGAAGCAAGAAGCAGAGAAGCAGAGAAAGTGTCACCAACCTGTCCAGTCGAAGCACTGATGTGGATGGAAATGTGGGGCCTTTCAGACAAATCCGAGAGCCAAGCATGACTGGTTGGCAGAGTAGGGCCATGCAAGAGTAGCTGGTGAAGAGGTCTAAGGGAGAATGTGCCTCCATGCAGCAATGTGGGCCACAGCAAGCACCGTGGGGCGCCTGGTGACACTGGTGGTCAGCAGGGCCAGAGATAGAGAAGATGACCCAGGAGCAGAGCAGAGGAGCACAAAGACCATCTGGAACCTGCCAGACACCTCCGCTTCTGCCTGTCACCGCAAGGACCACAAAACCTTCCATGAGTAACAGCTGCTCCTTTGCTTCCATCTCCTAAATTGCACACAAGTTTCTCCTTTGACCAACTCTAACTCTGACCCGTGTAGTTACCAGCGTAGCTAAGTTGAAATAGCATAACGTAGCACACTGTAATTACCTTTCCGTGTCTTTCAACTAATGTTTAGACTTAAGCTTAAATAAAGGCATTGAAAATCTTCCTTAAATTTCAATGAAGAAACCTCTCACCCATTCTATTCTTGCTCTGTTCAGATGATAAAAAGATTGAAAATTGATTTAAAATATCAGAAATAGTTCACTTTTTCCCTCCTGACACTTGGTTGACTTCGTGATAATTGATAGTAGAAAAAGAAAGCGCTTTGCTGCTCCCCACCACATCGGGCTGAGTCACGAGACTGTCATTCCACGTTTTCAGTTCAATTGTAACACATTATCCACCAACAAATTGAGCAGTTTCTAAATTGGCTGTCTTTACATAATGCCTGACATCCAGAAGTAGACTATTGTTTGCAGTGACAAAAGCTTGGACACAACCAAAATATCCATCATTAGGACAGTGGTTAAATAAATTGTGCAACAAACATGCAGTGGAATACTGTACAGCCTTTGAAAAAAATAAGGCACAGTACGGACAATGGAGCCATCTCAATGTAATTTTGTTGAGTAAAAAAGGCAATGTGAGAACAGTGTATATGGTACCACTAAACAAAGGGACACATATAATGCATAAATGCACATAATGTCTCTTGCCTCTGAAGAAAGTGAATGGAGATGGAGTGGGAGAAAGAATATATAGTTTTTGAATTTTGTGCCATGTTTGTATTGCTTATTGGATAGATAGATAGATACATAGATGGATGTAGATAGATCCATGCTTTAACAATGACATGCTCTGTATTATAGTGTGACCTGGCTTATTTTACCTCCAAATCTTCTATTTTTGGTATCAAGGATGCCCAGGAGAAAGAAATGTTATCATAATCTGTATCATAATTAGAAAACAAATTTACATCCTTGTACCAAAGTGTACACATGGAAAGACTTGGAAAAAATGTCCTATTTCCTCTGTCCTGCCTTATTTTATTCCTCAATATAACCAACATTTTTGTGTATGTTTGTACATTTTGTCACATATATTTAAATATATTAATAGATACAAATTACTTGCTATAAATGATTCTTCTTTGAGACACCAGCTATTCCAAACTACGAAATAACTCCCCTGTTCTGATCATCAGAATCAGTTATTACAGGGGGAGAATATTGTTACTAATCTAGGTCAGTTAAGAGGCTTATTCTGCCCCCTCCATTTTTCCTGGACCACCTGCTACAGGAGGATTGGATTTGCTGTGTTTCTCCTTTGTAATTCATTCCCTCCGTCTAAATTACATTTCCCTCTTTCATTCTGCCCAGATGTTTGACAGGTGCTTAACTTCTGAACTCCCTCATCCAATAGCCACATGTTCTTTCTTGGATGGAGTTTTCCAAGGCTCAGAAGCAAATTGCAGCCAGCCCCCTGGACGTGAGTGTTGTACTGGCACATCTATGCAGCTGTGCCTCCAGTTCTTGATCCAGTCTATAGTTTTCTGTTATTTGTACAGTCTGAGAAACTGACTTAGCACAGCTGTTTCCCATTAGCAATGGTTTATTTACAGATCACTCAGGAATAGATGAGACTGATGCTCTGGCCACCAGAGTTAATATTTTACCATTCCTCTCCTCTTTCCCAGGTAAAAAATTTCTGAAGTCCAGGTGGAGATCATTGGTTTTATACATCTCTTATGATACGTTCTTTCTCTCACTCCATTCTAGCTATGCTAGACTTCTCGCTGTTCCTTCTCACTCAGGACTTTGGTGTCTGCTCTTCCCTACACCTAGAATGCTCTTCTCCCAGACAGCCACATGGCTCCTCCACTTTCTTCAGGTCCTTGTTTAAATGTGACTTTCTTATTAGTCATCCTGTTTAAAATGACACCCCCCAGCACTTTCTATCCCACTTTACTGCTTCATTTTCCTCCAAGTTGCCTCACCTTATATATTTTAATTTTTGTTATTGTATCACCCTATTATAAGTTCCATGAGGGCAGGGATTTCTGTCTCCTTTTTACACTGTTGTATCCCCTTTGCCTGGGACACATTAGGCACTCTTGGAGGAAGGAATGATTTAATAGTTGTAATTTCAGTTCTCCCCTTTCTGATGGATGGGCTAACCTAAGACATTGCCCTGAAGACATGAAGATGGGTCAGTTCAAAGGAGTAGGAGCAGTATCAACTACTGGTAAGTTCTAAGCATTTTGCATTTTGACTCTCATAATGTTGTCTGTCCAGTACCACCACTATCCCACTCCAACCATTCTTTGGAGACTTCCCTCCCTTCTTCTGAGAACTCCTTGCCAATTCCATCCTTGTGGCCACCATGGAAGCCTCCATGTTAACACAGCGTGACTCCAGCTCTTGGCCTTTATTGTGGGGTGCAGGGGTAGACCTCTTGCTCAAGTTAGACAAAAAATCTGCCTCAGAAAACTTGGAATCCATATCAAGAGACCCAAACTCTACCTGGTCTGTTAAATTGAGAAATTGAGTTCTATTGAATTGTGAAAATTTAAACCTGGGAGCTGCTGTTGGCAAGCCAAGTTTTCATTCATGGAGGTTCATTCAGGGAGACTGGCAAACAGACAAAGTTGGTCTGTGGCAAAGAGAAGAGGGGAATAGTCATTCAGAGAAGCATAGAGATGTGAAAACAAGGATGGTCCGGATGTCCCTGGAGTCCCTGATTTCAATTCACTCACAAGATTCAGTTGCAATCCTATCCTTCAGTTTTTAAATACCGTTATATCCTTATACTACACTCTCCCTTTTTTTCTTAAGCTAACTAAATGAGTTTCTGCCCCTTGTTAAGAAAACTTTATTATCTCATTTAATGCTGACAGAAATCCAATGAGGTAGCTAATCTTTCTGTAATTTCACAGGTGAGGCAGTCTCGGGAGGTTATGTGCCTTGTCGATTGCTGTTGCAAAGCAGCAGAGCTGGGATTTGATCTCAGGCCAACCTGACTCCAGAGCTTGTATCAAGACTTCCATTCTGTGATTCAGTCAAGTCCAACCGTCTTGATGGCTTAACTGTCTTTCAAAAACATTTTATTATAGAGAGTTTTACACAAACACAGTAGAGGAAATTGTACAATGATTCCCCAATGTACCTATTAGTTAGCTTCAACCATTCTCCACATTCACCAGTCTTTCCTGATGGCCTTTTAGCAGTGGACCCTCAGAAAGGAAAAACAAACCATAGGATTTCCAGCATTGGAATGGGGTCTGGGGTATGGCTGTGCAATGATTCTCCGTGGAGAATTACAGGAAAAGAAGAGACATTGAACTCCAGGAGCCTGGCACGGGGAGCAATGTGGTCTACAGTGCCATGGGAGGCAGGAGAGGGGCTGAGATCATGGGGTGTGGATGGGGATTATTCCCAGCCCCAGTGGAAATGCTAAATGTTGCAAGACTCTTTAGAGTTAAATGAAATACAGGGCAGCACAGCCTCACTCTCCCACCCAAACAAATTGCATGTTTGTGATAACCAAGTAAGATTAATGATCCGGTGTCACCATCTGAGATATAATCTTGGGAGTCCTCAGTATCAGGATTCATTTGTTTTGACCTGGCTCTGGTCCTCTCTGCTCCTGGTTAATGATTCACAAGTGACATCTTGGTAACAGCTAAGGGACCCTCTCTCCCTGTTCTTTTTAAGAGTAGGAAGTAATCCTCAGCCTGGGGACAATCCCATCACCCCTGATTAGAGCTGTACCCAGGACACTGTTGGAGCTGACCAGAGCTTTGTTCAATGAGATGGCAGGTCCCCAGCCTGACACTCTGCTGACAGCTGCTATTTCCTGTCTCTCTCTCTCTCTCTCTCCCTCCCTCTCTCATGCCAGAAGGACATTTATGTAAGCACCACTGGCTCAGGACTGAGTAAACCAAGTTAAGAAATGAAATGGCTCGATTCAGCAGGGTGGTAGAGTGCATTTTCCCACACTGAGGCAGCACAGCCCCAGAACTGCCAAGATGAGCTAGAGTCATTCTCAGGAGATTCCCATCCCGGGGGCTTCTCCTCCCATCACGCTCTTTGGTGCCTATGACTTTATTTCTGGGATGGAGGCAGCTGCCAGCCCTAATACCTATCTCACAGGGGAGTTGTAAGGATCAAATAAGATTCTGAATGGGGAGGCATTTTGTTAACTGCAAAATGCCATACGATTGTAAAAGACTGTCATGTCCACTACTCTTCTCATATCTGGACACCTGCCTCCCACGCCCAGTTGTACCTCCTTTCAGCCTGAAATCTGGGTCTCTTTCCTGAGGAGGAAAGCTTCATTCAGGATCTATTTCTGAATGACAGCCCCTCCTCTAAAGAATCTATCAATATTTATAATTCACATGCAAAAATGTGTCATACATATTTAGCAAGCTCCCCATGAATTCCTTGTGCCTAGCAACCAAAACAGAAAAAAGAACATATGGAATTTGTGGTTATTTGATACCAATTTGGTCTGAATGAACAAACAAATTTCCCCATTTTTCCAAATGTGAACCTGGTACAATTATTATGGCCTGTGATTGGGGGTAACTAATGATCTTGCTGCTTGTATTTTATCAGTTATTTCTGTTTTTTCAGAATGAAATCTTTATTCCTGGCAAGGAGAAAGAACCTTGAATCTAATATGTGTCTCCTCTGACACTCCAGAGAACTTCTGTAGGCCCTTCCTTTTCCAACTCAAAACCTTCGAACTTCAAGATTCTTTCCTCCCTACTGGGCACATCATATCAGGCATCAGAGCAATGACAATTTTCTCCAGAGGAAAACATGTGACCATTAACTCCACTTTAGGCAGTGAACCCTGTGGATGAGTTTGAATAGAAAGAAGCCAGAGAACAAAAACACCTTTTCTATTGGGTTCTTGTCTGAATGATGCCTTAGCTCCAGGGAGGCAGATTTCAGCTGTCTGTAAAGAACTGTCATGCAATTGGAGCAGCCAGAAAAGTGGACCTCTCCGGAAGGGAACCAGTTCCTCACCAGCCAGGTGTGGGCAGCCACTTGGAGTAGATACTGTGCAAAAGTAACAGAGGCTTAACTAGTTGTACAAAATGTTCCTGCCCACGCTAGGAGCCTATGGGTCTCCAAGAGAGCAGAAGGGCTTCAAAACAAAAAATAAGAAGTCCCTTTTGTGGTATTGTTTGAATGTACTGGAAAGATGCTGTTTAAAAATATCTTCTTCATTGACACCTGAAATTCTGTCAATAGGATTTCTTCCTTTGAGCCAAGCATTTCTCTTTTCCTTTTCCTAATGTCTTTTTTTTTCTTTTTGAAAGGGGTAATCATTTTAAAACTTCATCCTTGAAATGAAAGAACTCAGAACATTTTTCCCTCTCCTGAGAGAGAAAAGATGGAATGCCATAAAATCATTGAGTGAGAAGCAAAAAAAGAAAGAAAAAGAAAAGGAAAAATAAAGAAAGAAGGAAGGGAAGGAGGAAGGGGAGGAAGAAAAGCCTCTGAGAAATTTTTTCTACCCCTCAGTTATTTGAGACCAAGTCTGACAAGGGCTGAGACGTCTTTGGAATTTCTCAAATATTTGCGGGGTGTGTTTTACAAATTTTTCTCCCCCTGAATCCCAGTCATCTCACAATTTTACCTGGCCAAGTTCAGTAGAGATTCTACCTTCACAGCTACCCAACTTCCTCCCTGATCTGTGCCCTTCCCTCCAACCAATGCTCTCTCGCACAAAGTTAGGGGATTCTGGGATTGCCAGTGGGGAGGGAAGTTCAACTAACAGTCTTCCCTCTCTTTATCTTTCAGTGACTTGACCCCTTATCTCTACCCTCCTATCACTTCTGCTCCCTTACACCTATTATAAGACTCTGGAGAAGACAAAACTAGGGAAAGCTTTGCTATTAGATACACATGACCCTCCTTGTGGCCTTGGGCAAGCTAGCCACTCCGGCTCGGTTTTTCACCTGTAAACTGGATTTAAAAATACCTTCCTCACAAGAACTCTGAAATTTGCATGGCACATATAAGATGCTTCTATCAGTCCATCTATTTTGTCCACCTATTAATTCAATAAATAGAGTCCATTGGTAATGTCTGCTAAGTCCATGAATAAAACAAAACTGCCGTCAGCTCTCCCTTATCCTCCTCAAGAGCCCAGATCAGAGTCATGGACAACAAACAGCAATAACAATATTTTTTCAAATTTCTTTTTGCTTTTAGAATTTGTTCTATGTGCTTTGCAATGTCTCCAAAAAATTTATTTATTTAATCATGTTCTTATCTGGCCAAGATTAAAGTAAGTTTCCCTCTGCTCAGCAAGGCCCTCTGAAGGGTGCAGGTATTCGCATGAACTGTGAAAAGGTACATTTAGGAGTAGCAGAATATTCTAGTAACTAGAGATTTGGATTTAGAGCAGGCTTTGGTTTCAACCCTGTTTCTGTGCCTGGCTGTGTTTGACAGTGAAGAATAAGCATCTCCAAACCTCATTTTATCATCCATGAAATAGAGAGCTATTTTCTATCCTATTTATCTTACACGGTTTTTAAGGGAGGATCATTGGAAAATCGGATGATTGCATCTTGTTGGACAATATAAAGGTCTACACAGAAGTGGAAGCAGTCTATTTAGATCTTACAATAGAGCCAAATTCTAAGTAAAAGGGGATGTCCAACTCTCTCTTCATAACTCTTTGCTAACTACTCCTTCAGCAAGCAGTCTCGTGGCCTGGCTGGCCAGCACACCCTCTTTTAGGTCAAAGTTGAATTATGTTATGTACTCCCTGCAGGTCACATGCTTCTCCCCTCAAATTCACCCTGGGGATCATGGCACCAGCCTGAGACAAAGTGGAGGCTGTGGAAAAACTAACTTCCTTGCCAAACCCCTCTTTCTATGTTTTTTTCTCCTCTTTCAGTATCCTGTTGCAGGAAGGGTTTTGATGGACTCGATACGCCAATGGCCACTTTCAATCACCTGGAAACTCATTAATAGTGATAACCATTATTATAATAAATAACATATATCGAACACTTAGTAGGTATCAGAAACTCTGAAGAGCTCTTCATAAACAGAATCAAAGTCAAAACTTGTGACAACTTTGTGAGATTTTATTATTCCCATTTTATAGATCTGGAAACTGAGGTTTAGCAAGAGTAAGTACCTGCCCAGATCACACAATTAGAAAGTAAAAGAGTCAAGAAGCTAATTCACTGTCTGACCCACAGTCAGGGCTCAGTAAATACTCATAGAATGAATACCATCAAAATTTAATTAGAGAGAAATCATGGGACACTACTGTATTATGAATCACTACTATTTTTATAGGGCAGTTTGACTCTAAAACCTGTGCTTAGAACCACTCTCCAGCTGCCTGTCATTCTGCCATTTTTCTCATTTTGACCTCAGAGAGCTCCCAAACACATGTGCCATGTGAAATCTATCCTCACAAAGTATGCAGACAAGTGAAATTAGAGTTTGCCTTCCACTTTTCTTAAAACATTACTTTTTCTACCCACTACTGATCTCCCTTCTCCCCTCATTCCTTAAAAAAGAAATCATTACATCATTATATTTTCTCACCTAGGAAAGTCTTTTTAAGTACCAGCCACCCTCATTTCGACACCCTGGGACCCCTAAGAGCGCCAGAGAAAGGTGTGGTAAGGAGAGCAAATATATCAAAGTGAGGAATGAATGCCTGCCGAGCTCATTAGCACCCAGGCACAGAGAAGGAAACTGCTATTTTTATCAAATGTACCCTCACTTAAATAAATTTCGGAGAAACTTGACAGAAAAAGAGTTCCTTTGGAAATTTTTGTTCACTCTAATAAGGACTGCCTATCTTATATGCCCTTTCTTGCCTGGGTGTTATGCTCAGACATGTAACATGTAGGGTTGGAAAGGCACCTGTGTCCAGTTTTGCATTAGTTTCCTTGTGAAATCTTCATTCACTTGCTTTTTGGTTCTAGCCCAGGCAGAGGCCTGATAGGAAGCATATATTGATAAAAGCTTGGCGGCTCAGGTGGAGTGCTGCCTCCATGGCCAGGAGTTAGGGCTTCTCCTCGTCCCTGTGATTAACCAGCTGAGTCCAGATCATTCAGTGTAGTTCCAATGATGTGATTTCTTTAGCTGAGGCCAGTTCGTGACCCAATGCATGGGCTGAATTTAATTTAATTAGATGAGAATTTAATGATGCCCATTTGTTTTCTCACCCATAACATTGCCACCGTTTTATGGATACTGCAGGAAGATTCCCTGGTTGCCGTGAGTCATGCCTATCTTCAACGCTTGGACCAAGATTCATGTCTCAAACTCAGGACTCACAGCCACTCAGAGTCTCTGTGCTGACAGCTTGTACTTACAGAGTTAGCTTCCATTACTTATACACATGACATTTACTGACTGTTTTCATTAAAAGACAAAAATACACCTAAAAAATACTTCCCCCTCCAGCCTTCCCCCGCAAAAACAAATTTGAGGAGCCTTTCTGTGCATTCATATCTCACAAGCTGGTTTTGCCAAAGTCTCAGAAATTCTCTGTTTCCTGAACATTGTCATCAACTACTAACATTCTCATATTGATTTTTTGAAGATTTGACAAAATGTACCAACAAGTTTTAAGTGCCTAATCTGTAATCCGGCTATTCTACAGAAGCAATCTGGTAAGTGTGCAAAGAGATCCACTCCTCTGTTGGTATAATAGTGATAGCTGGTAACAACCCAAATATCCAAAACTAGGGGAATTGCTCAAGTAAATTTTGGTATCACCATATCATAGGACTTTTATCCACTGATCAAAAACATGTTATGAAGATATTTGTTGATGTATAAAATATTAACCATCTACTTCTAAGAGGAACAGAGTCTATGAAACAATATGTACACTGTGATGCTACCTCTGGAAAAGCCACATCCATGGCTGTATGTGTATCTGTCTCTCTACCTAATAGAAAGCATACACCAAAGGACAGACACAATGGTTCTCTTTTGCATGACAGAATTTTTTTATTGTGCTCTTCTCTGCCCTGAATATGTATTACTTTTGTAATTAGGGGAAAATAAATGCTATTTTTAAAAAAGAAAAAGTGCCGCTTTTTATTTCCTCTCTCATCTCTGAAATCCTGGACATGAGCTAAGAAGAGGATCCCAGGTCAGCCGTGGCTGCCTCTCCGGATGCTCACTTACTCGCTTTGCAGTGCAAGTGAAAGCACTCTGTTCTGACTGCATTGACCTAATCACAGTTCCCACAAGACTAAGACACAAATCGCTCCCTCAGGATTGGCCTGCCACCTTTCCTTGCAACCTTTTTAGAAGTATAGAAAACCACTTTTTGGGAATATATGCATTTTCCTTCTAACATTTCTAGATATCTCTCTTGACAATCGAAAGCCTAACATACGGTGGGTCAAAAAGTCATGTAGAATGGAAAGGGTACCAGACTATCAGTGAGAGAATTGGGTTTTGTTCCACCTGTATTAAAACTAATTGTAGTATGGGACAAGTCACCGAAACCAAGGCCCTGAGTTTCTGCTTCTCTAAGGAAAAACAAGCACCCCCTGTTCTGTCTACTCTGCCCACTCTATAGACAAAGGCTGTAAAAACCAACTAAGATAAGACATGAAGAGAAGGTGAGAAAGGGCATCTATTCAAATGTTTACTATCACTATGATGATTGCTATTATCATCATTATCATTATTATTATTACTGCTCTCATAACTGAAGAAACTAGTAGATGATATGGTAATTTGACTTTAGCTTTTGGAAAGGGAAAAAGGCTATTCCTGGAGTCCATGTCAGCAAGTTGTCTTTGGTCTCAGGCATCAATTGAGGTTATATTTTTATACATTTTTATGAAAGAAAAGACTTGCCTTGATGATGTCAGGTGCACACAATCTGCATGCATCTCAGGAGGAAGCCCCTAGAACTCTTTTGATCATGTTCTTTCCCATCTGCTCCTGGCTGCCCCTCACCTCTGTCTCTTTTCCCTGCAAAGAAGGATCAGCCCCAAGCTATTTTCTTTGATTTTATTTTACAAATATTCTGTATTCTTAGCACTAGCTCAGAGATGAACTTGTACAATTACTGTATTTAGTAGATATGTGCTAAAAGAATAAATGAATTTTCCGAGCACCTTTTAGACAAAGCATAGTGACGGAAAAAGTAGGGGAAGAGAGAAATTTCTAGACAGCACTGGAAACACTGACCAATGAGCATGCATCATGGGGCACCTGCGGGCTCCTGGAAGAGAAAGAGAAGAGCCTACGGAGGAGCTGCTGGTCAGGATGGGTGGGATTCGGAGTCCTCTTCATGGCCTTGGGGAGCCTGAGCTCCATCTAGGACCATCTTGGTGGCCAGGGGTTCTAGAAGAAGAAGCCAAGAACATGGTTTCTCAGGGTGGAGGAAGGGGTGAAGATGCCCAAGGTGCCTGCAGAGATAGACACACACACACACGCACACACACACGCACACACACACAAGCACACACAACTTTCATTAAGTTAATCCTCTGACCTAAACTAAGCCCAGGTGCCAAGAGGTGATGGGCCTGTGCTTACCCAAGATAGGATCTTCTTCTCTTGTACACTGTACTGACATGACTCTTGCTTGGAGAGATCTGGATGAGGCATCAGGAGACCTCTGATTTTGCCAGTCTCTGCTAGTAACCTCTGTCTAGCCCAGGCCAATCTTCCTGACAACTTCAAAAGCCCATTCTCTTAATCCCACCCTCCCTCAACTTCCACATAACCCAAAATTCTTTATTCAAACTTACTCTCTGGATCTAAGTCATCTCTACCAAATGAAGGCATGAATGGGACAGCCTTTTCCATCCACTGCAGAGTTCCGTGATTCTATGTTTTTAGTTACTTATTCAATCCATAAACACTTGTGAAGCCATGTGATGTGCTAGAAACTGTGGATACAAAGAGGACAGTGACATGCCACTGTCTTGGAAACCCTAGCAGTCTCATGCTGTACCCAAGACACATAAGAAAAGAACCTATGGTGGGGAGGAGGGAAAGGAGAGAAATTCCAGTAAGGGTGTCCTGGGAGAGAGGCAGCAAACCAGAAGGCCAGGCCTCCTGAGACCTCCTCTAGCAGCTTCCTGAAGGCAGTGTCAGGAAGTGTTGAAAGTTGGCTTCAGCATCACAGTGTGTGGGCTAGAATTGAGACATGGCCACATACTTAGCTGTATAACCTGTCATATTGATACTAGATCTAGAATTTTGTTTTCCTCATCTGAAAAATGGGTGTAATGATAATTAGCACTCTCGTTCCAGGGCTGTGTGTGAGGGGTGAGTGAGGCAATTTAGGTAAAGCATGGGATCTGGAACACGGTAAATATTTAATATGTATTTGCTATTATTGAGATCATGAATAGAATCTTTAGACCATTTAGATTTCATATAAAAAGTCTTTAGTGATTTATTTTATTTTATTGTCTCTGAGAAGATAAAAATATGGAGAGAAGAAAATGTAAAAATGTGCAAAAAGGAAGTTCTTTGAAGAAAGCATTCATTTGCAAAAATCTTGGTCCCCACCTAGAGGCAGGTACAACAGGCAAATCTCCCCAGATCAAATGTCTCAGAGGTATCAAAACTCACCAATTCTATATTTAGGTGCCCATATGTTCCTACTGCCAGAGTTGCCCATAAATGCAAACATTTCATTGCACACAGCAGCAATTTTCAGAAAGATTTCCCTTTTAGGAGAGGAAATTGTGACAAAGCTTAATCGGTTCCAAGTGATTTTCAAATATTGTATCAATTTACAGCAGAAAGGTCATAATGGCGAATAAAAATGAGGCTTCTGCTCAGTGTGTGGGATTTAGCAGACTAACCCCCACTAATGTTAATGGGGCCATGCTGCCAAATCCCCAACCATCATTGGATATTTGCTCCAATCCCTAAATTGTTGAGATTGAAATGTGTTTTTCAAATCAAAGCTGATCCTGAGATGGGCCCAATGAGCTTCTGCATGATCAGATGGGGACGGTGTGGCTGATGCCTGAGGACTTGGCAGTGCTCAAAACAATGGCGTTTAGAGGCTCTGTTGAAAGCCATCTCTTCACGTTGTCTACCCAATTCAGCACGGTGTCCTTTGCCTGATGTGCAACATGGTCCACGCACTTTCCAACCTCACCTCCCACTACTTCTGTCTGTGAACTCCAGGCTCAACAAGATTTTCCAGCTCTCCACATCTGCCCCAGGCTTCTCAGCTGGAGGTGAATGTCGATGTTGCTCCCTACATCCTTCTCTCTTCTTCCAGGAGACTCATCTCAATACCACCTTGTTGGTGAAGTTTTTCTATACCAATCTGGACGTGGATCATTGCTGTTTCCAAACACTGCAGATTCCCAGCCCCGTGGGATAAGTTCACAACTCTCCAGCCTCCCTCAAGGTCCCAGGATTATTTGTCCCACTCCTTCTGCCACAGCTCATATTTTCTGGGAAGCTTCTCCAAGCTGCTCCACCCCCCACCACCATCTATCAGCCCTGGGTCTACCCAGGGAGCCTAGGTCTCAGGGACATTCAGGATGAAGTGACTCCTGCTGCAGACCCTGATCGTCACTCAGACTTGTCACACTCAGAAAATCAAAACCAGGTCACAACTTCCAGGAGTCTACCAGCTTCTGCACATGTTCTCAGAGAGCTGATACTGGTCCCCAACATCTGCTCCCAGGCCAGACCAGGCTGTCTGTCCATGAGGGAAGGTCCAGGCTACCCAGCAGCTGTCCACTGTGATATGACGGGATGGCACAGGTACTGTCCACACAAATGGCAGATCGCACTGGCCACCCATGGAGTGGTGGCTGGGCTCAACAATGAAACTCAGGTCTATGTCACCCCCTTGGCAAAAAAAGTAAAGAAAAGTTTTATTGTTGGTGAAATCTTTCTATACCTTGTTGATAGAAGTTTTTCTGTCCTTCCACCCCCAACTCACATATACACACAGTAGATGTGATGTCTCCCTCCTTAGAACACAGAATTCGGAGCATTGAAGATGGCACAGGTCACATTCTGCCTTATTATTTCCTTATTCCTCTCAGGTTGACTGTAGGCCCTGTAAGAGTTGGGAGGGCATCATACCTGTCTGTGCATTTCCTGTAACACCTAGTTCAGAGCCTTGCACACTATCGGTGTGTAAGAAACCACTGGATTGAATTGAATGACTATCGATTGCTTGATATTTTTAGAAATTTGGGCCTTTCAACAGAAGGTGTTTAAAAGTGGGGATTTGGGAGTATATGTACTGATCTTTTATTTATTAAGTTAAATAAACATGTTTTAGGGAAAACTCCTAGTCTTTGGAGTCAAGAAGAAGAACTGGTCCATTCCCCATAAGGCCATTTGCCTCAGCCACCCAAGACTTAGAACACTGGCCTGGGTGACCAATGGACCTAATTCACAGTAGGAAGTCATGTGTTGACATTCAGCACCAGTGTCCTCCCAGGGGCCTCTATATTTATTCACTGTCCTTGCCTACAACCTTCATTACCCAAAGCTGAGAAGAGTCACTGTGTACATTTTGGCCATAAGCACTCATTTCAGTTTGGTTCAACCAAGTCTGTTTTAGCTAACATGCAATCTACCTAGGGTGTTGCAATCTTCTAAATGAGCATAGCTTTTGCAATTCACAAAGCTGACTTGCCATGCCTGATTGCTTTGCAGAGCATGGGCTGGGAGGGGATTGGTAATTTACCTTTTGCCTGCTCTTATTTTAATTGTTCTTATTTAACCTGCAGGAGATCTGGAAGTACCTAAGGCAAAGGATAGCCTACACTCACTTTCTCACATCCCACTCACTCAGCAAATCTAGCAGATGTTTGAATCCTTTGCTCAGCTTCAGTTTAGCTCTTTTACTTGGCTAAATACTTGGTAAAATTGAATACTAATACCAAATCTTCTTCCTTGGGAGTTCTTCTCTCTTAACTTTGTGATACCACTTTCTAACTTTCCTTTGCTAGCTGGCTCTTTCAACCTCCATCCTGGGCTCCTCCGGCTCTTGTCCACTCCAGGCTGTAGCCTTGGTCAGCCCCTCTTGCTGCTGTGGAAGTCTCAGCTGTGGCCACTGCTCCCACGCCTACAGCCCTGAATATTGCTGTTAGTCTTCCATCCACAGTTTCTCATCACTAACCTGAGATATGACTTAAACAAGGGAAGCTCTGCTGGGAGAACCTCACATTTCTCTTTTTCTCCTTTCATAAGTTATCTTCCAAACACCTGACTCTCATAATCTTATGCTAACATTTCTGACTCAGTTGTTCTCAACCCTAGGAATGGGAAAATTAAAAATACTGATGCCTACCTACAGCATTGGAGATTCAAATATAGGAGGTCAGAGTGGGGCAAAATAAAATATGTTATTATTTTTAACATACTATTTTCCCATTATTATTAACATAAATTTTTATCTTTTTTCTGATAAGTTACTTTTTCAGGGCTATTCTCAAAAGCAGAGACTTAGGTGTTATTACCCTTGTGTCTTCAGTGTTCCAGGCCCTGGAGCAGGAGCTCAGCAGTTGTTTATTAGCTTATGGTAGCCACACAATTTGGTTTTCCCAGGACAGACCCAACTTCTACCCATTGTTCTGGAGTTTCATTTAATTAGCTACCCTGTCCTTTTCACTTCCAAAAGTGTCCCACTTTGTACAATGAATTATATTGTCCCCCTAACCATAAGTGTACCTAAAGATTTGAAAATTTGTGTGATGGGCTGAATTTTGTCCCCCCAAAATTCATATATTGATACCCTAAACCCCAGTACCTCAGAATGTGACTGTATTTGGAGATAGACCTTTAAAGAGGTGATTAAGTTAGGATGAGGCTCTAATCCAATCTGACTGGTATCCTCATAAGAGGAAATTTGGACACACAAAGTGACACTAGAGCTACACGTACACAGTGGAACAATCACGTGAAGACACAGTGAGAAGGCTGCCATCTGCAAGTCAATGAGAGGGGCCAGAGAAGGAATCAATTCTTGCTGGGACCTCCAAATTCCAGAATTGTGAGAAATTTCTGTTGTTACCCATTCTGTGGTATTTCATTATAGCAGCTCTGGCAAAACTAATATACTTAATAAAATATAAAGAAAGTAAAACCAATCTAAATATTGTTTCCTAAGTATTCCAACTCTCCAAGATGAATGCTATTTTCCTAAAAATTCACTGTCTTGATTTTAGATCTTTTGATTTCCTCAAATGTACTATAAAAGGCTTGCCTTAATGTCCTCAGAGGATGTGTTTAGCTTTCATACACTCTGAGTCTATAAGATTGTTCCCAGGTGGAAAACTGAGGCACCCGTTGCTCTGGTAGCAAATGAGATGTTGACAATAAACACTGTATAAGGTTATAATGGATAAGGCACAGTTCCTGACCACAACGAACCATCTAGATCTGTGGTCCCCAACCCCTCAGCCATGGCCTGTTAGGAAGCAGGCTGCACATCACCACCTGAGCTCCACCGCTACACACACACACACCCCTCCCCCTTCCGTGGAAAAATTGTCTTCCATGAAACTTCCGAACCAGACCACACAGCAGGAGGTGAGCAGCCTGCAAGCAAGCACAGCTACATCTGTATTTACAGCCACTGCCTATTGCTCACATCACTGCCTTAGCTCTGTCTCTCCCCTCCTCTCTCCCAACCCTGTCAGCGGAGAAATTGTCTTCCATGAAACTGGTCCCTGGTGCCACAAAGATTGGGAACTGCTGATCCAGATGATCTAGAACCATTCCATCTCCATGCAGCAAGTGACTGGTAAAGTGACTTTTATAAAGGCTCAGAGCAGGGACACTAAGTCAGCCTGGAGGAGAGTTTAAAATAGGTTCCTGTGCGAGGGTCGGCCAGACTGACTTTTAATGGGTAAAGAGGAGCACACCAGGTGAAAGGAAGTGGAAGGACAGGCTCTCCCTGCAGAAGAAACAGGGTAAACAACAACAACAACAAAAGCAGAGGTGAAAAAGAAATCATGTTCTTCCTAGTGCCTTTCTAAACACCCCCACCCTTGATTTTAAATCCAGTCATTTTCCTCTGCCCACAGAAGTCATAGAGTACAACTGCTATCCATCATATTTTTTAACCCTTTAAATATTTGAATGCTTACAAATTACAAATTCTGTACTTTCAGTTCTTCTTTCCCAGGTTAAGAAGTAACATCAGTCCCTCTAAACTTTAAACCCAGTTCATGCACTGCCACTCACCACTTCACCAGTGTGCACACACAAACAGGCACACACACAGGCACAGGCCAAGAGGGCCTTCAGTTCACCAAAATGCTCTTAAATTTAAGAGAGTATGTCCATGTTGTCCTCCCACAAAATACAGATTAAGGTCACATCCATCACATGGCCTTATGAACCATCAAATCATCAGTGTATTTCCTTCACTAGATAGAGAGCAAAAGAATCAAAGACCAATACAGATCAGTCATTCTGGAGAGATTGAGAGGAGGTGTATTCCCTTCTCCATCACTGAAAAGTGAATTAATAATCTTGCCATTTGTGGGTGTTTGGAAACATCAAAGAACTGAAATAGATCAACCCCACTGATCTGGGATGAATTTCTTCCAGGAAACACCATGGTTCTTCTAATCCTACATCAAGGCATAAATACAACAGACCTTGTTTTCCACACAGATTCCTATTTCTTTCACACCCAAGCATATGCTAAGAGCTCTCGAGCAACACTCTTCCTCCATCTCTGGGAGGCGTCTTAAACATTTTTAGCTTCCCAAACACAAAACAGAGGAGGATCTGTTTCTTTACTCAGGGACAATCATCTTCAACTGCTTATTTATACTGCAAATAGAAACCTATAGATTTAAATGAACATATTTTTATTCTAAAAATGGCATCTGCATTGCCATAGTTAAAAGGTGCAACAATTGTGTTTGACAATCATCCAGGAAACCCTGTGTTGCTTTGCAATGTTTAAGCCAAGTGCTCATTGCAATTAGAAGGTGACTAGCATTGAAGAACTGAGGAAGAACATCAGCCTACTGAACTAAAGGGACCACATGTAGACAGAAAATACCAAAAATGATAGTAAAAATGTAGCTAAAAAGTAATGTCTTATAACATATAAACAATGAATCAATCCCCTTTGAAGAACCTAATAAGAAATGAGTGATTAAAAGTCTAGAAATGTGTGGTATAATATAGTAACAACTAATCATACATGGCTATTGAAATTAATTAAAATTAAATAAAATCAGAAATTCTGTTCTTCATTTGCACTAGCCACATATTAAGAACTCAAAAGTCACATGTGGCTAGTTGTTGTCAAATTGGGCAGCATGGATAGACGAAATCTCCATCATTACCGAAAGTTCTACTGGGAAGCTCTGGTCTACAGGGTCCTGTTTGGCTATTGGGTTAATATTGTGCTGATCATCAGGCCCTGAAGAAAGCATGCCTGCCAAATGGAACGATTAATCCATGGCAGGAAAAATATGGTGGAAAGGGGGGAAAAATCCACTCCTGGAAGGAGTTAATACGATATATTATTGACTTTCGTGTTACAAGAAATATAAGTAGACAAGCAGAGAAGTTTTGAGCTGAAATTAAAAGGAGTTAACGAATACTATTACTTGAAAACCTCACTACTTCCTTTTATACATTCATAAAACAGACCAGCCTCTCTTTATCTGTCAGTGGCTGATTGGATTTCATTGATCATCCTTCAAATAGTATTCAACCATCACTCAGTTCCTGCCCCCAATGTTCTACTGTCATAACATTTTTTAACATATATTTAAATAAATAGAATCCTAATCAAAATAGAAAAAAATGCAGACTCTTTCCATTTTACAAAAAAAAGGCAAGACCTTTATTTTAAACAAATCCTCAGTTGTGTGTTACACCATGTCCATATCTAAATCAAAAATGATAATGATAATTCAAAGGAAACAGAGGGCTTCATAAAAGCACATTATGCAAATATTACTCTTGGCCAATGCTTTAACTAAATACACAGTGGATATGAAAGGTACAGTATGGCACTTAAATAAATAAGAGCAAAGAGAAGTTAATATATTCACAGTCCAAAGCAATAGGTTTTTGAACCTTTGGTATATGTCTCAAATAAGCATCTGTAAACACGTGTTAGCCAATAGTGTTTAGTTTCAGGTTTTTTAAGCCAGTGATTGTGTGTGTGTATTTCAAAAATAACTGATAAAATAATAAATTGGGATTGACATGGGCTGATTAAGGTCTCTGGTGTAAGCACACAGGTAAATTCAAACCATGGCAAAATGACGTGCAGCTGTGTTGCACACAAAACTATGTAAGAAAATGAGTGAGATACACCAGTTAGAAATTCTGTGGCTTGGGTAGACACCCTCAATGTTAACAAAAAAAAACTTTTTAATGTTATCCAAAGTCCACAAGCTAGAAGGCAGAAATATCCTGAAGCTCATTAACTACACACTGAACAGTGCAACAACCATCTCACAAAAGTGTTGTAGTTGCATATTGCAGTTCCCTCCCTCCCACCCATCCCCCATCCCCCATCCCTAATAAACAGCACCAGTGTAGTTTGAGTCAGAAAACTGGAAATATTGAGACATTCCTAAGGTTTTCATATTGACTAAGGGCCAGTCAGACAGGGCTCTAATGGGAACTTCTTCCATGGCCACTCTCCAAAAAGCACTCCATGTAATTTCCTCTAGCTTGCAAATAAGGTCTAATGTAAGGCCAGATTCAGAAAAAAGCTGGCATGCTATCCTGGGTTGAGGAAAAGGGGCATGCTGGTGGGGGATATACATGAAGGATGCCTCAAGGATGTTTGTCCTGCAGCCCAGGATAAAGGGATGTGTTGAGATAGGTCACAAATTTTGTATCAATGAAGTATTTGACTCACGTCATTCACCAGGATACAGAGCTCAGCAGAGCTAAGTCCTACTCAGTAGCAGTGCAAGTTCACTGTTACCAGGATCAGGCGGGGCTGTGAGCAGAAAGGGCCCAGAGAAGTCCAACTCATCCATCTCATCACTTTACCCAATTGTCTCTGTGGAACCCATGATGTGACATGTGGTAAACGTTCTACTTTTTCTCCATTCCCACTGGTGCAAGATCTTCTCTTAACCAGCCTTATCCTATATCTTAGTGGTGAGAATCACATAAATGAGGGCAGATACAGCCACCTCTGGGCAGTCCTCTGCTTTGGGGCACTTGTCATCCCCCAGGCCTTCCCAAAACCTGCCCTCTCACACATAAGCAGAGTCACTGGACTGAGTCCTACCAAAATTGGGAACACTGACCCTGGGCAGGTCCTTGTTACGGATCTCATAGACTGACTTCCTCTTGGCCTGGGCCCCTCGCACAGCCAGCTTGATCTTGCGCCATCCCAGATGGTTGAGTTCAGCCAGGTTGAGCACAACACAGATGCCACTCACAGCAAACATGAACACTAGAAAGACGGTCTTCTCAGTGGGCCGGGACACATAACATTCCACCTCCTTAATGCAGGGGTAGCGGTTACACTCATATAACCCTGGGACGCTAAAGCCATAGAGAAAGTATTGACCCACCAGAAACCCAATTTCCAGGGCATTTCGGAACACCACTTGGATAATGTAGAAGCGGGAGATGCCTTCCTGCCTTCGAAGCTTGGATTTTGATGCAGTGCGCAGCCCTGATGAGTGTGGAGTCAGCTCCTTAACCTCTAAACAATCTGGCTCCGTTTCCTTATTGGTGCTCTCTGTGTTCTGCAGCACGCCATTGACAATGGCATTTTGCAACTTCTTATCTTCTCGTTTGCCCCCACCAGTGCCCCCACCCCCAGTTCCTCCAGGACCCCCCATAGACTCAGGGGGGTCTCTGTCCAGGGCTAGAAAAACAGTTGAGTAGCGGCGTTCTCGCTGCTTGGCAGACTGGTGCACGGAGTAGGTGATGAAGCAGAGACTGGGTGTACACACCATTATGATCTGGAAGACCCAGTAACGTATGTGGGAGATGGGGAAGGCGCGGTCATAGCAGGCCTGGTTACAGCCGGGCTGCAGGGTGTTGCAGACAAACATGGTCTGCTCATCATCGTACACCGTCTCCCCCACAATGGCCACAATGAGAATCCGGAAGATCACCACCACAGTCAACAGGATCCTGAGCAGAGGAAGAGGGAGGGAGAGAGGTTCTCACGGCTGCGTCACTAACAGGAAATCCCTGCTCCTCCCTTCCCAGTTCTGGTGTTTACCAGTCCTTTGCCTGGGGAGCTGTCCATCCTACGTGGTACTGAACTGGGGATCTGGGAAATCTTTTTGTCTCTTCCTTTACTGCTGTACTGCTGGGTGCTGATAGGCTGGGAACATTTCCTATTACGAGGATCCCAGGTATACACATCTCCAAACACTGGACATAGTCTACTTGCAATAGATAGACTTCCTCTCTATAAATGGGATGTATAGAGACACAAAACACACCTTCACTCTGGATATGGCAAATGCACACAGAATGCCTGAACAGATAGGGCATGTTTCAAAGTCTACGCAGGGTCTGTACATAACTTCTCCACGTGTATATTTAGTTTGTATTTAATTTATCCTCGACATGAATATTAAACTTAATGCTTTATATAAACAGATGGCTATGAATACATATTCATGTGTATGTGAATATATATGAAGGGAGACAGCTATAGACACACAAAAATGTCAATTGGGAATGTAGGCTCTGTAAGTTTTAACAGCCAAGTATTAACACATATTTGTTGAGAAAAGATGCATCTGCTCTGAAGAGCAAATCCATCTCCCCATTTGCCCTTCTCTGTCCAAATGCAATCCTGCCTTCTTTGTAGATTCTATTTAGGGAACCGGATGGAGATTGGCTCTGACTCTGGCGAGTGGGGGGACCAAAGACTGAGCCAACAACTCCTTTTCTGATGTGGGAAGAGTGAATTCCCCAGTGGTGCTTCACAGGGAAGGGATTGGGGATCTGGTCAGGAGTAGCTAGAGGAGGGGGAGCATCACCGCGCACCGGGTAATCCCTCAACTCTGGGGATCACCGTCGCATTGATTGAGGACGATGGCGAGCAGGCAGAGGACCAGCTGAGGGCTGGAGAGGGGGGGACTCAGTCCGGACGTGAGAAGGGACTCCCGGGGACCGCCCGACGGGGCCCGCTGAAGGCCGGCTTGGCGCCCTTACCTCCCGATCATAGTGGAGTGCTGCTGCACCGCGGCTTCCAGCAGCCTCTCCAAGATGGTCCATTCCCCCATCGCTGTGCATCCGGAGGCAGCAGACAAAGACTGGGCAGCACCGGGCACGTTCCCGCTCCTGGCCCCTCCCCGGGCCGCACCTCCCGACTGGGAGCGAATTGCCTCCCAATTAAAAAAACAAATTTTTTTTTTTAAAAATCCACGAATCCCCCCTCCCTTTTTATTGTACTTAAAAGAGGGAAATGGGGAAAGAAATCCAAGTGCGTCCCGACTGATGGGGCAGTAGGCGCCGTCCGGAGAGCGGGCACGAACCTCCGGCGCCGTCCGGGGTCCGGTCTGGGTCCCGCGGATGGCGGGACGAGGGGCGGGGCGGGAGTGGCAGCGTGCAGGTCCGCGAGCTCTCGCCAGCGCGCGCAAGGTCTCTGGGCACCGCTCTCCGCAGCAGGTTGCGGGCGGGAGAGGGTCCAGGCACCTCCGCGCCTGCTACTTCGGGGGGCACCTGGCGCTCCCGCGCTGCAGCCTGCGAGGGGCCGGGGAGGAGCGCGCGGAGCCGGCTGCCGGGCTCGGGAATCCGCGGCCGCCGCCTCTAATCCGCCCTTAAGTAGTCTCCGCCTGCGTCACGCCAGGTCGGCGGAGGGGAACAGAGCGCGGCGTGCGGCTGTCGCTGCGCGTCGGAGCCGGAGGGGCCGGGGACGCGCGCGGGGGGGAGAGGGGCAACGGTCCTGGGGACGCGGCGGGGAGTGGGGCGATTTCGAAAGGAAGAACTGCAGCACCCCTTGGGGCTTCTCGGGGCGTCCAGGTAAACTCACCTGACTGCCAGACCCCAGCAGGAGGAGGGGAGCTGGGAGCAGACGCGTGGGTGAGTGGGGAGGGGCGTGAGTGGATAGTTTATCTTCTCTCCCGTGCATCCCTCACCTTTTCGCTCTTTGCCTTGGGGAGACAAGTGAAATTCCTTCTCTAGATGGAGATGCTGGTTGGGGGAGGATTGGTGGGGCAGACATTGGGGGCGCTTTTAAATCTCCCTTGGAGAGGACAGCGTGGCTCAGAGTGAGGCTGCCTTCGGTGCCTCTGTGGATCCGATACCAGGGTGGGGAAGCCTTGATGCGAGTTCATTTAGGCTGAAGTGTAAATGCAGGTGTGAAGCCGCCTCTGAGGATAGGGTTCTGGGTACAAGCATGTACCGAACAGGTGCCCAGCTGTGAGCGAGTGGAGTGGCCATGGTTAGGGTCTCGCTTCCTTCTGAACAAACCCAGATGCTCTGCTATATATATCTTTTATTTTTATTTTTTACTAATGGGAGGAGTGGGTGCTACTCAGATGCACTGTGGTCTAATCTGAATTTGAGACCCAGTATTCTGCTAGCAGAAACAGAGCTGCTGACAACCGCACCCCACCCCCACTTTCCTTATTGGGCCTTGGCTCTCTCCCCTCAACCAGCAGATCCTGGTTTCTGTTTTTAAATTTACATTTTGTTTTCAGTTCTGTCTAGAGCACCAGACTGCTAATTAGCTCCGGGGTCAGTATTAGGAGACACTGTAGTTGGAAGAGTTTCATATAAATGTACCACAAACACAATGGGAAAGTGGTTGTCATCCTTTTAAAAATACAACTGTGGAAGGGTTGCTAACTCATCTTAGGCATATAACACAGCCTTAATTATCCACAGGGATCATAGCACATATGTGTATTACATAAGCCACACCACCATGAGCCTTCAGTTCTAGAACCAATGAGATGGTTGGGTAGCTGGTGGCCCAGGGACTGGGAAGAAGGTGCGGAGCGTGGGCTTGAGTTCACTCACAATGCACTTTTGTATAAAATGATGTTTAAAGAAGAAATCCACACTTCGGAACCAGTGGGATCACTGAGATCCTCTCCCAGGACTGATACCTTTACCCCCAAGAAAGCAGCTTTTCACTAGGAAGGAGTAAAAGAGTCTACTAACAATGGAAAATGATATAAGGTGTAAATAAACATTAGGGCTAAGTCAGGCATTTCTTATTTTCCTTCTGAACAGGGAGGAGGTGCAAGGGTGGAGAAGGGGGAATATCCTATTATCCAGTTAGCTTCCAGATGGAATGGTGATCCCCAACTCAAACTTGGTATGTTTTCCCAGCCTTCCCTCCTACCCCCTGAGGTCCTGGATCCCTGTATTGGTGCCTTCTCTGGCAGGCGGACACTTTGGAGTAAAAGATCTTAGACAAGTAGTGGATGAGTGAGAAAGTCCCAAGGGAAATCTGTTTAACATCTTTAGATTTCCCAAAATGGGCTTACACAACTCAAAATCATCATGGTCTATACTTTGGCTTTCCCAAACCCTTGAGAATTGTGATCCTAAGAACATAGATTGCAGGAAATACGTTTTAAATGTTCTCACAGTGCAATTTTCAAGCACTAGGCTATGACAAAATTGTTGATCATTAATTTATTATTTTGAAATATACTTTAATATACCACACAGATTCAACATGTAAACACATGTGTGTACAACATAGTTATACAAACACACAAAGATACCTATATATAAAACCTATATTTTAAGACATTTGTCCAAATAGCCTCTTTTTAAATAAAAATCTTATTTTTTACCACATTTTGAAAACAATTAACTATTTTTATTAACCATTCATAAGTTGTTTCACACTTGCTATATTGTGCTTCCTCTTTTGAGTCCTATCAACTCCATTTTTAATTAATAATTTGTCCTGATAATGCTGCATTAAATATGAAATCATTCTGTATAGAGCTGGGCATCTCTGAGTTTCCTCAGAGCATTATCTCATCTTGCTAGATTCTGACTGTTTCAGTTCTCCTCTGGTTAAAGATCTCCACTTAAGTCAACTGGGAAGTTCTTTTCATCTCTTATTTAAAACCTATTCTACTCTATTAAGGAAGTGGTTTGGGATGAAAAATAGAATACTCATAGAATAAACTTTGATGTTCATTAGACCATCTGGGGATGTTCATTAAAAATACAGATGCTGGGTTCCCATCCCAGACCTGCCAAATTAAAACCTGTGAAAGCAAGGTTTAGGTACTGGCATTGTTAACAAATTCTAGTCAGTGGCTCTGCTAACAAAATTTGAAAATTTTTGCTTCCATGAGTATTAGCGCAGGAATGAATCCTAGAGATCAGGAAATCTCATCTTTTTTCGTAGATGTTGAAACTGACTCAAAGCTTAGGTGGCTTGCCTAAAGTCAAACAGATAGCAAAGCTAAAAGCTATGAATAAAGCAGTATTAAGAACCCTAGAGAAGAATACTAAATAATTTTAAAAGATGATAAATGTGATCTTTGAGTAAGAAAAGGGAAATTAAAGTGGTTCAGCTCATGGGGATAGAATCGCTTGCAAGCATCTAAAGAAACATAGTATCTGGGTTGTTGGCCTTGCAAATCCATGTCTTACCAGAGCAGGGAAATGTTCTCCACATCTAGATGGGAAAACTGCAAAGGGCATGGTTAAATGTTATACTACAGGGAGAGAATGTAGAGTTACTAACAATGATCCCATTTATTACATGGGTGTGTCTGAATTTGCTCTTATCCTTAAAACTTCATTTTCTTCTCAACCAGATTCCCAGATGAACCTTTTAGCTTTGCAGCTTCAAATATTTGGTAAATGAAACCTCATAGAAACTTCGTATGTGTTGTAAGAATGAAAGTTAATCTACTGACCTCTATTCTACTAGACTGTAAATTCCTGGAAAGCAGAGGACATGCCCCATATACCATGGTACTTTCCATAGTGCCTTTAGCATTGTGGAAACTCAAGCGTGTGTTGAAGGCAGCTACTCCAGCTCCCTATTCCCCTCAACCTAGGAGAACTGCACTTTCCTTGAGTAGTGGTGTGTCCTGGCTGTCCTCCACAGCTGTAAGTGACAGCTCAAGCAAGAGAAGAGAAAGGGGCTCTCTTTCTAAGTAAAAGTCCCTCCACACTTGGGATAGCCTGGACCTTGCAGTAGAAAGTCATCTTGCTAACCACCAGCCCTCCACTCCCAGGTCCATTCTTCTCTCACCACTGGTGCCAACACCGACTAAACTAACCCAGGGAACACTGCTGAGCATGCAAGGTGTGGGCTGCAGCATCAGAGAGGTGGCCTTGGAAAGCCGATTGCAGCCCTGGATACATCTGCCCTGGGAAGCGCCAGCATCTGTAGCCTCCTGGGATTTGTGAGGCTTGGGAGGGACTGAATTCGATTTGGGATTGGTCTCTGTGCTGAAGTCCTCTACATTTCATTCACAAACAGCTAGGATTAACTGAGCTTTATCTCCCCCAGTGGCCTACATACATCTGTTTCCTAATGAAACCATCAAATTGTCTTCTTAAGGGGCAAACCCATCCTGTATTGTGAGCCTTAAAAGAACATAGCTGGCAGATGGAATCTATTCCACCTCTTTGCTACAAAGTGATTTTTCTCTTTCTTTTTTCTTTTGTATCTCCTTCTCTGTTTTTAAACCTCAGCTCAAATGTTTAGGGAAATACCTTTGTTTTTGCTATTTATACAAATTTATAAAGTAATATTTCGAAAGGAAGTAAAGCCATCCAATCTACTAATCTTAAGTAGCCCTAAATAGGGTGGCTTGCTTTGTAGTTAAGGACTCTCCAGAGCCTGTTACCTTCAAAATTATTCTGCAATCTGGTGGACTCAAATGCCAAACCATATGTTAGCCCCAAGAAACTATGTATTCAAATGGTGGGGGAAATCTAACGTCTTCCGCCTGCCAGTCCTTTGAATAAAAGGGTATGTATCCCTTTAAAAAAAT
Organism: Avahi laniger; assembly: GCA_963575035.1. Lineage (NCBI taxonomy): Eukaryota > Metazoa > Chordata > Mammalia > Primates > Indriidae > Avahi > Avahi laniger. The sequence continues at coordinate 52,915 of CAUYSK010034646.1, forward strand.
CACATGTACAAATTCCCCATTCCCCACCCACCCCGTGTATAGAGAATATACCTATGTGTAGTAATATCTCAGGGATTAACGTAATATGGTATTGTGGTCAAAACAGATGTGTGAGATGACAGCAAATAAATTAACGCTCCGTTAAGAATCAAATCAGCCTCGCTGACACACAATCTTTCACATTTATGTCAAGTCGTGATTCCCATTCACATCGAGAGCTTCCCAGGGGGGCTCATTAAACCTGCATGGAGAGATTTCTTTTAAGTCAATGCTATTCAAAAGTCATTCAGTTACACTGCAAAAGAGCCTGCCTGCGGTCTGGGCACGCTCCTCTTCACGCTTTCATTGTCGCTGTCCAGCCAGAGTCCCTGCCAGGCTGGATATAGTTGGGCTTCCTGCTGAGTGCCTTTCCAGTCTGTATGAAAGAGAGGAGGAAATTGCAGGGGAGATGCATGTGAGTAGGACCTGCCCTTGACAGAAGTGTTAGGCTGGGAGAATATATTTCAGTTCCCATCCTGCACTTCTACGTAAGAGTGTGGTGCTAGAAGTTAGAGCTAAAAGTTAGATCCATTCTGATGCTTCCTATTGACAGCCAAGATTATTACGTGGAATTGGTAATCTTCCCAAAGGAGCCTTCTCTGAGATCAGGAGCTTATTATTCTCAAGGTTTTTTTCTTGCTCTCATAATTATACGTGGGTTCCCCTGGTTGCCTGGTATCTTGACCTCCCGAAATTCAGCCAGTTTCTGTTTTTGCCAGAATCCTGGGGCTCAGGCATTACTCAGCCCAGAAGCTTTTGTGTTTTTTCAATTCTTGTCAACCTATCTGCCTTCTAATCGCTCTCAGGCACCAACATTCAAATGAGGTATGAAGAGCCTCTTATTTCTGCAGTTGGGTGGGACTAGACAGGGGCTACCAGTCACTCCTCACCCACCACACTCTCAGTCAGGGATTTGTCAAGAGCATGGACCCCAACTTGCCCATGTGATCTGGTTCAGTCTTCTCTGACCTTCAGATCCTCACCCCAAATTTCTTTTTGATATACTCTCATCGTTGCACCTTGACTATAGACTGCCCTTGATCAAATCTCCCACACCAGGAACTCACTTTGAATCCACATCCTTGGCCGTGACATGGTGGCTGATGCCTGTAATCCTAGCACTCTAGGATGCCGAGGTGGGAGGATCGCTTGAGGTCAGGAGTTCAAGGCCAGTCTGAGCAAGAGCAAGACCACTGTCTCTACTAAAAATAGAAAAAATTAGACGGGCATGATGGTGCACGCCTGTCCTTCCAGTTACTCGGGAGGCTGAGGCAAGAGGATAGCTTGAGCCCAGGAGTTTGAGGTTGCTGTGAGCTAGGCTGACACCTGGGCAACAGAGCAAGACTCTGTCTCAAAAAAAAAGAAAAGAAAGAATCCACATCCTTTTGACCTTTGAGTCTGCCACCATCATTCCTCACCGACCCCCTGCCCCTTACTCCACCATCATAAAGGAACATAATCGGATAAATGAGCGCACACCAGGGTGTTAATAACTGATAACCAGTTAATGTATTATCCAGCTCAGAGGAATTATCCTCATTTAAGTTGCAAAGCCTTCATCCAAAAAAATGAAGTTTTCTAGGTAGTTTTCTACACATAAGTTTTCTGCACATAACACTGCACATAAGGAAAAAATAGCTATTAGGGGGCAAGAGATGTTTTGAACCCTCCCAAATAACACCACACAAGCACCTGTGTCTTTTATTGATCTATAAAGTGGTCCTGCTTGTCTAAATACAGGAATTACACACATGCGATGGAACTTAAACTTTAATACACCTTAGAATCACCTGGGAACCTTTGAAAAATCCCACTGCCTGAGCTGTACCCCAGACCAATTAACTCAGCATTCTGGAGATAAGATCTATACTTTAGTAATTTTTCCTTAAAAAAAACTCTCCAGGTAATTCCAATGTACAGTCAAGTTTGAGCACTAGTGCAATAATATACACTACCAACTACTTAGGCACAACAGCCTTGCAGGGCTCCAGTAAAACAGGCTTTCTCTTCATGCTAGAAATGGTGCTTCTGGACACGAATCCAGAATTTCATTCTGAAAATGTGTCCATGTGGTTCTGTAAGTACTTAATATAATCCATACCAGCTAAGTAGTTAGTTGCTAAACGCAAACACCCATCTCATTTCATCCCAGTCAACTCCTGGCCATCTGGTCCTCTGTATTCCCATTACTGGGCCATGTGTGTATTAATGAAATGATTGTATCCGATTACATCTTTTATTCAGAGCACAAAAATAGTCCATCTATTTTGTTCTCCAGCATCACTTTTTCTGTCATGATGTCAATAATTAAGTTTTTATATTTCATACAGAGGTAGATGGTCTTCCATTAAGGTAAGGAGTATAAGTCAAATATTTTTGCTTATGGTAAAATTTCAGTGTTGTTGCTTGGTATCTACAGGATAGATACTTCATTCAAAAGCATAGAATTTCCCATGTCAGATACTTGTTAGTGGCTTTCATTTTAAAATGTCTATCATATAGTTCGTATTAATTACCAAGTTGTGATGATTGGTATACAAGAGGAATCATCTAAGAGCTGAGCTAGTCACTTGTTTCCCTCTAATTTCCCTAAACTTTGTCTCTACAACAGGTCAGATGATCAGAAAGCTACATGCCTAGTTTATATTATACTGTCATTGCTTAATGGAGTAGGGGATGATGTGAAGGAAGGGGACTCACTTCTTAATCCAGATACTTGCCACAGTCTTTTGTGTTATTGTTGCAACCTAGACAATTCTCTTCCTAAGGAAAATTATAATGCCAAATGTTCAAATAGAAAAGAAAATTTTCCATCTTGTGACCTTTGAATGAACAAAAATGAATGAAGGATGGATGAATAAGTGAATAGCATCAACTAATCACATTCTCTTCTATTCCTCTACTTTCCTAGAGTATACATTAAAAAATTGATAGCTGTTCGTGGGTATCTAGTGTGTGTATACATGCATTGCTACAACCAAATTCTCCCAACTCATTAATATTTGATATTTGCATATATAGATTTTTAGCTCTCTCATTCATTCGTTCAATGAAAATTTATTGATTGCCTACTATGTGCCAGGAAGATATAGTAGTAAGCAAAATAATATGGTCCCTGACCTCATGAAGTTTAAAACCTAGTAGGAGAGACATATTACTATTTATTCTAATATTAATTAATTGAATAATCTCAAATATTAAAGTGTAATTTTAAAACTGTGATAAGTGACTACTAATGGATAGCTCTGAGTTATGTAGCCATAAGTATATAATGGGGCAGGGAGGAGCTGACCTACTTTGTGGGGAAAAGGCAGGGGGTGAAAGGCATTCTTTAGCTGAGATCTAAAGGAAAAGTAAGCCAAGTGAAAGGGGTGGAAGAGGAGCTTTCTGAGCTGCAGGAACAGCAGTAATCAGGCCCTAGGGTAGGAGAGAGTAGCACATTCAAAGAATTGCAAGGTCTCTATGGTTGATTCACAGCAAAGAGGGGAGAGGTTTGAGACAAGGCTGAGGAGGCAGATAGGGGCTGGATCAAGGAAGGCTTTATAAACTAGGGTAAAGACGTTGGCATTTTTCCTAAGAGTGATATGCAACATTGAAGGCATGTAAGAGGGGGGAGGCAGGATTAGGTTTGTTTTTTAAAGCTCAATCTATTTACATTATGGTGAGAATAGATTGAAGGGGGTTGGCAAGAATGAATGCAAGAAAACTAGTGATAATACTAATGCTGCTGGTTGGTTATACTCAAGTACAGGGGTAGCTTTAGAGATACTGTGTGTTCAGTTCTAGAGCACCACAATAAAGCAAATATGAAAATATAGTGAGTCACATGGATTTTTTAGTTTCCAGTGCATATAAAATTTATGTTTTCACTATACTTTATTAAGTGTGGAATAGCATTATGTCTTAAAAATGAATTTACATTAATTTAAAAATACTTTATTGCTAAAAAAATGCCAACAATCATCTGAGTCATCAGCAAGTTGTCATCTTTTTGCTGGTGGAGCATCTTGCTTCCATGTTGATGCCTGCTGACTGATCACGGTGGTGGTTGCCAAAGGTTGGGGTGGCTGTGGCTTTCTTAAAATCAGACAAAAATGAGGTTTGCTACATCTATTGACTCTTTCTGTCACAAAAAAATTTCTCTGTAGCATGCAATTCAGTTTGATAACATTTTACCCACCGTAGAACTTCTTTCAAAATTGGAGTCAACCCTCTCAAACCTTTCCACTGCTTTATCAACTAAGTTTATGTGATATTCTAAGTCTTTTATTGTAATTTCAACAATGTTTACAACATTTTCACCAGGGGTAGATTTAATCTCAAGAAATCACTTTCTTTGTTCCTCCATAAGAAGCAACTCCTCTTCTGTTAAAGTTTTATCATGAGATTGCAGCAATCCAATCACATCTTCAGACTCCACTTCTAGTTCTCTTACTGTTTCCACTACATTTGCAATTATTTTCTCCACTGAACTTTTGAACCCATTAAAGCCATCCTTGGAGGTTGGGATCAACTTCTTCCAAAATCCTGTTAATGTTGATATTTTGACCTCTGCCCATGAATCACACTGTTCTTAGTGGCATCTAGAATAGTGAATCCTTTCCAGAAGGCTTTCAATGTACTTTTCCCAAATCCATCAGAGGAATCGCTATCTATGGCAGTTACAGCCTTACTAAACATATTTCTTAAATAACAAGACTTGAAAGTTGAAATTACTCCTTGATCCATGGGCTGTAGAATGCATGTTATGTCAGCAGGTATGAAAACATTAGTCATCTTGTACATCTCCATCAGAGCTCTTGGGTGACGAGGTGCATTGTCAATGAATAGGGATATTTTGAAAGGAATCTTTTTTTCTGAGCAATAGATCTCAACACTGGGCTTAAAATATTCAATACACCAGGCTATAAACAGATGTGTTGTCATCCAGGTTTTGGTGTTCCACTTATAGAGCACAGAGGGAGTAGATTTAATATAATTCTTAAGGGTCCTAGGATTTTTGAAATGGTAAACAAACATTGGCTTCAACTTGAAGTCACCGGCTACACTAGCTCCTAACAGAAGAGTCAGTCTGTTCTTTGAAGCTTTGAAGCCAGGAATTGATTTCTCCTCTTTAGCTATGAAAATTCTAGATGGCATCTTCTTCTAGTGTAAAGCTGCTTTGTCTACCTTGAAAATCTGTTGTTTAGGGTAGCACCTTCTCTGATGGTCTTAGCTAGATCACCTGAATAACTTGCTGCAGCTTCCCCATCAGCACGTGCTGCTTCACCTTGCACTTTTATGTTATGGAGATGGCTTCTGCGGAGGCTAAAGCTACTCTGTCTTGGATGCTAATCTGCAGTGTTGACTTTTGATTAACCCCAGTTCCAGGAATGCCTAATAGCCTTGATGGTATCATAAACATGTACTTACCACAGATCCTGCCCTTAGGCAAATTCTCCTGAAGTACACATACTCTTTCCCTGTGGTATATAAGCCCTGTGCAGGAGGTGGGCAGTGGTTAGAATCTGGGGATCCCCCGTCTGGCAACGCCGGAGACATGGCTTCTGTTTGTAAGTCCCTATTAAATGTCTCTTTTGGAGAAATTGGATTCCTCAGCCTCTTTCTTCGGCCTCTCATCTCCCTCAGCCGTTGAGGGTAAGTTTGCATATACCTCTTCACCACACAACAGCTTCTTTCCTTAAACCTCGTGAACCAACCTCTGCTAGCTTCTCATCTTCTTGTGCAGCTTCCTTACTCCTCTCAGCCTTCCCAGAATTGAAGAGTGTTAGAGCCTTGCTCTGGATTAGGCTTTGGCTTAAGGGAATGTTGCGGCTGGTTTGGTCTTCTATCCAGACTACTAAAATTTTTTCATATCAGCAATAAGGCTGTCTCATATTCTTATTATTCATGTGTTCACTGGAATAGAACTTTGAAGTTCCTTCAAGAATTTTTTCTTTGCATTTACAGCTTGGCTGACTGTTTAGCACAGAGGTCTAGCTTTTGGCCTATCTTGGCTTTCGAAATGCCTTCCTCACTAAGCTTAATCATTCCTAGCTTTTGGCTTAAAATGAGAGACACATGACTCTTCCTTTCACTTGAACACTTAGGGGCCATCGTAGGGTTATTAATTGGCCTAATTTCAATATTGTTGTGTCTCAGGGAATAGGGAGGCCTGAAGAGAGGGAGAGAGATGTGGGAACAGCCAGTCAGAACACACTCCACATGTATTGATTAAGTTCTCTGTCTTAGGTGGACAGGGTTCATGGTGCCCCCAAATAATCGCCATAGTAACATCAAATATTATTGATTGCAGATCGTGATAACAGATACAATAATAATGAAAACATTTGACATATTGCTGGAATTACCAAAATGTGACACAGAGACATGAAGTGAGCACCTGCTGTTGGAAAAATGACATTGACAGAGTTGCTTGATGCAGGGTTGCCACAAACCCTCAATTTTTTTTTAAAAAACACAGTATCTGTGAAGTACAATACAGAAAAGTGCAATAAAATGACGTATGCCTGTAACATCCTTATGCACTTACCTTCCTTCCTATGAGGACTGTGTCTGCACCAAAGAAATACCTCCCGTATTTAATACTATCTGCTGCAAGGAAAATGAGTTAGATGACTTCACAGGAACCATGTCAAACTCCTAATGCCTTTAATTATGTAGGAAATAAATAGGGCCTGATTATAATGACCAACATAAAAACCTCCATGATTAGTTGAATCTTAAGTGGCACTTATTAATTTTGATGACTCTTTCAATCATGCTTGTCTCTGAACAAATTGTGGAAAGTAGCCCCCGGCATCTAACAATTTCAAAGAAATGGTAAGAGTGGGCCCCTCAGTTAGGGAGGCCAGGGTCCTGGGCAGTTTTTTATTTTGCCTTAGAAACCCAGGTTTCACCTGGCTCTGATGAAGTTCACCACAGTTCATCAGAGGCCAGAACAAAGTCCAGGGAGAGAGCGGGGTTCTTTGCAGGAGGAAGAGCATGTTGAGATATTAATATTTGGGAATTTCTCTGGGACTTTGGCCATTTGTTTTGAATAACGTTATTTAAAGAAGGCACAACTATCAAATAGGACTAAAGAAATCAATACTGCTGTTGATAAACAAATCCAGATCAGAACAAAATAAAGTGGTCTCCTTAAGAAAATATAAATTTACTCTAAATTTGATGCTGTTATGCAAATTATTTCTGAGGCTTCACTTTGGAAATTGTCTTCGGAGCCCCTTGTTAGCATGAAAGAAAATCCTCATTACTTGAAAATCACACTTTAATCTTTTACTACAAGTTTATATGAACCAGCTTGATTACCCAATTTATTTTCATTAGTGGATTCTAAAAATGCATATTTTAATGAGCTTGAATTTAAAAGAGAGAGAAAAATGATTTGCACCTGTATCACATGGAGTTTCTTGGCAGCTGTGAGCTGGGAATCAGGTTCCCTCTGCTCGACTTACAAGTTGAAAGGTTTCCTTGTGTTGACCGTTAACATCCAATGACGCTTGGCTATTTACAAAATCCAGTTCCCCTTCAAAGAATGGGTTTGCCTTGACTGGACATATTTATAAACATGTTCACCAGCTCCAGAGCAAATCAGAACAAACAGTGAGCGAGTTCCTAAATAGGCAGCATCAGCACGCTGTAATGCATACATGATCTTCCACGTGGTATGCAAGAGGAGCTACTTTGAAGTATGTGGTTTTTCACCCTGTCAAGCACATGTGTGTGTTGATAGGATGGAGCAGGCATCCACCTAGGTATTCTGATGAATGGACAGGTCATACTGGGTAGGTTCACCTTTCATTCAAAGTGTGTTTCCTAAGAATATTATTATCACAATAACAGCTTCAAAGACACCACCACCTTCTGCTTGCTTCATATCTTAGTATCTCAGCACTTCCAGAGCACTTTTCCCCTCTGGAAAAACTTATTTAATTCCTGATATGTTATTTATTTATTTATTTATTTATTTATTTATTTATTTATTTAGAGACAGAGTCTCACTTTATTGCCCTGGCTAGAGTGAGTGCCGTGGCGTCAGCCTAGCTCACAGCAACCTCAGACTCCTGGGCTCAAATGATCCTTCTGTCTCAGCCTCCCGAGTAGCTGGGACTACAGGCATGCACCACCATGCCCAGCTAATTTTTTCTATATATTTTTAGCTGTCCAATTAATTTCTTTCTATTTTTGGTAGAGACGGGGGTCTCGTTCTTGCTCAGGCTGGTCTCGAACTCCTGAGCTCAAACAATCAGCCCACCTCGGCCTCCCAGAGAGCTAGGATTATAGGCGTGAGCTCTGATACATTATTTATATAAAAACATATAAATTATTCCATTTAGAGATCTTGTAACTATTATATATTCTACAGTATTATTATACCTATTTTATATTTCTCATTTAGTACAATCTTTAAAACTTCAAGAAATATATATGAGAAAAATAAATTATCTAAAGCAAAAAGGTTATATACATATGTGCTGGATATGACAGAGAGGTTTAATAGGCATAGTCTATATTAGGAAGACAGGTTTCGTTTATTTGTCCCCCTCTTCCGTATAATTTCGTATGTCTCGTCAATTACTGAAGACATGTTCAAGCTACTGTTAGTTAAATGCATAAACTGCAAGAACACTACAGTCCCTCAAAGGACCACTAAATGCATATTAATCCAGAGTATTTTTTAAAGTACCAATATCATTTTTAATCCTCATAGCAATCCTTGAGAAGGAAGAATAGGTCGTTGCTAAACAGGACAAGGATGCCCAAAGATCTTTCTGCAGCCCAGAACTCTCTGCTAAGCTCCACATGATTGCCCTACAGATGTCTAGAAGTCAAAATATTGAAAATAAGCCTCACTGTTTTCTTCCAAAATTCCCTCCTTTTCTGGTTGTCCCTAAGATCCATTCTCTGTCATTCTACCCCTGCTCTGTGTCCTGGGAGGCTGAGCTTTACAGATTGCAACTTTGGGTTTGCATTCAGGTTTGGCCAATGGGAAGCCCTGGCAAAGGATTGATGGGTGGCAAATGTTTATGGCAGCACAATTCACTATTGCAAGAATGTGGAAACAACCCAAGTGCCCGTCAATTCATGAGTGGATTATTAAAATTTGGTATATGTACACAATGGAATATTACTCAATCATAAGATACAACAGTCATCTAGCACCTCTTATACTTTCCTGGATTAAACTTAAGCCCATTATCCAAAATGAGGTACCACAAGATCGGAAGAATGGGCTCCACTTGTACTCACCATCAAATTGGTACTAACCGATGAACACTAGGGTGCTCACATGGCAGAAATACTCTCCAGGGATTAGGGGGATGGGGGGATAAACCCACAACTAAAGGACATGGGGAGTATTGTAGGGGGCAAGGGCATGTCTCTAACCCTGGCTTGGGTGAGGCAAAGACATAAAGTGTAACCATAATATTTGTACCCTAATAATACCCTGAAATAAAAAAAAAAAAGTTAAAAAAAGAAAGAATCAGCCAAAAGAGCTGAGGAGAAAAAAAGCTTACTTTGAGGAGAGGGAAACGGAGGGAGGGAAAGCAAGAGAACTACTCTTTTCCATATCAAATCTCATGAACTATTATATTTGACTCCCTATAAATTTCAAGGGTATGTGTAGCTTTCGTAAAAATAAAAGCTTTAAAAAGAAAAAACGATTGATGGGTGGAAGGGGAGTGAGGATAATTCTATTTCTTTCCCTTGTCCTTTCAAGCCTTTGGGTAGTAAAAGCTTCCTACTGTTGCTTGACCTTGGGAATTTCAGTAATTCTCATTGGTCCCCTTAAACCTGCCCACACATCTGTAGAAAGTTCCTTCATTGAAAAGTTTCTTCTAAAATCCCAGCTGAGTGAGTCATGTGTTCCCTGCTGGGACTCTGACTGAACTGCACCCATCCTTATTTAGTTTATTTTTATGCCGGCCTGATTGCACAAAATATAACCTAATTGCTCAAGCTAGAAATCTGGAAGTCCACTCCTACTTCCTCACCCAAACGTGAAGTTTTATGACCTGTTTATCCTCTAAATATCTCTAAAAACATTCTCCATTTCTCTTTTTCCTGCATAACTTATTGGTTCCAGGCCTTCCAAAAGAAGGTGCGATGTGCTCTCTGCCTGGAAAGCCTACCCTGCAGCCTCCTCCTTCCAAACCTTCTTCGCACTGCAGATGGAGTGGTCTTTCCATAATGAAGTCTGACTGACTGACTTACAGTTCTTCAGTGGCTCCTGCAGTCTTCTGGGGAGGGCAGACTCATCGGCAAGCTCCCAGGAGAGTATCTTAGAATCTGGCCCATGTCTACCTCTCTAGCCTGGTTACCTGTCCTCTTCCCACACACTCCCTGCACTCGAGCAGATCTCCGTGCAGTTCCCAGGCCCATCCTCTCCTGCATGTCCATACTTTTACCTGTGCTCTTCCCCCCACTGAGAATGCCCATCTTTCACCTTTCACCCTGGCTGCCTGGCTCAGGGGCCTTCTTTCCTGCTGTAACCTCAGAGGGCAGCTATGGCACAAATGAGGGCACGCCGTGGACAAAACAGTGCCGCAGAAAGGTCCTCCCTGCCCTCACAAGTCCAGACCAGCTCTTGCAAAGGGGAATTTGGGCAGAAATCTTAGCAGGAACAGTGTAAGCATCCTTGGGAACTAAGCACCCCCTGCATAGCTCTCAAATCCATCTGCCTTTCTTCATCTCCATCACTAACCTCATTCAGGCCACTTATCATTTCTTACCCAAATAATTTATTAACCTCCTCTCGGGCCTCCCTGCCTCCAGTCTCACTCCCTCCAGTGCACCCTTCATGCAGCAGAGTGATCCTCCTACAGTGCTGGTCCAGCCCTTTCTCTCTGATCCATGGTTTGCCATTAAGATAAAATTTAAAAGCCCGAACTCTTTAGCAGTTTAGCCTTACATAAACTGGCTTTTGTTTATCTTTTCAGTTTTATCTTTTACAGCTTCTCCTTAAATTTTAAGTTCTAGCCAGCCTGAACTAGCTGCAGTTTCCCAGTTTCACCACGGCTGGCGCTGTGCCTCAGGGCACGTGTGCGATGAGCCCTCTGCCTGGAAAGCCTGTCCCACAGCCTTCTCCTGCCCCTGCTTGCTCCTGCAGACTCAGTCCGGGTGCGCCCTCCAGGGACTCCCCTATCCCCCACCCCACCACGGCCTCTGTATTCGTGTTAGGTGCTCCTCCTAGCATATAATTTTCTATCCTTTATAATATTTTTTTCACCAATAGATTATAAGCTTATCCAGAGTAGGAATTGTTTTATTTTTTTAATTTTGTTCTGTTTTGGTTTTACTTTTATATCCTCAGTACCTTGCATAGAGGCTCTGACATGCAATAGACACTTAAATGTTTGCTAAGTGAAGTTCATGAATAGAGCAGCCATGGACACTGGGCCAGGAGTGAGAGATTTAGAGTCCAGGTTTTTCCACGGTCAGCAGAAGCCATTTATTAGCCCTCTCCTCCGGCACCACCTTCTCCAGGAATCCTTCCTAACCTCTTCGTGTTTAGGCTTGGAGCACATGTTCCAAAGAGAGAATGACATGGGAGCACGAAAGATTTCAGCCTAAATCCTGCTCTGCAGCTAGTTTCTAGCTATACAACTAGAAGTAACTTACTCAGCTTTTCTGAGCATTGATTTCCTCCACCGTAAAAGGCTGATAGTATCACCGGGTTGCTGGAAGCATTACATCACATATTACCTGGCACATAATAAGTGCTCAATAAATGTTAGTCTCGATTCCTCCTTTGTGCTCCCTCAGCACCCTGTACACATCCCAGCAGCTTCCTTGTTTACCTTCCTCCTTGGACTTGAAGTCAAAGATGTGCCTTTCAGCTCTGTATTCACAGGACCCATGGGAAATGTTAAATAATTGTTTGTTGACTGAATAAAATTCTCCATTTTACTGGTTATGAACCTGAGGCTTAGAGAGATTATATGACCCGCTCATAACATATAGCAAGAAAATGGCTAAGCCAAGATTCATAACACAAGTCTAATGCATAAACCAATACTTGTTTGGTCCAACTACGTGAAACCGTGAGATGAATGTATACATATATCTGTGAAATAGGATCTGTGCACATGCACATGGGCATGGCCCCATAAGGGATGATCAAATACCAGGCACAATCTACCTTCTCCATCAGCACCACTCTGCCCCACCACACACCTTACCCTTCTTGTTCCACCATTTTCCTAAAATAACTGTAGTATAATTTTGTTGAACAGATAGAGTTTATATTGTGATGATTATGTAAACACTATTCACAACTTAGTCAGGTAGTGTTTTATAATTTCACCTTTCCTGCCAAAGTTCTGATCTCCCTGGTATGAAAATTTCCACGTGTTTGTATGCTCGGTTTTCGAAGGACTTATCTCTACTTCAACCCCAAATTCTCCTCTGTTATCTGAGTCACCTCTCAAAATGGTTGAACGTACCATGTTCTATCAATTACACTTTCATGGAGAAATATCTTTCACCACATTCTGACTTCTCCAATCTGGCCAGGACTGGTACAAATGACATGCTGGGATATACCTTCACCAGTCACCTTGAGAACTCCCTTTCCCTCTCTCCTGTGTGTTTACCTCATGATTTCTTATTGTTTTGGTGAAGACCTCTAATAGCTTTCTGGGGACGCGTCCATGGGAGGAGATTTTTAAAGACCTTGCACATCTGCAAGTGACTTCGATGTAGTGTTACATAATCATTTCCTTCAGAATTTTGAAAGCATTTCTCCATTGTTTTCCAGCTTCCAGTGTTACGTCTGAGGAGTACAAAGCCATTCTGAGTCTTGAAACAGCATATGCAACTTTTTCTTTAAAAGCTTTTCAGGTCTTTTCTTTGAGACCCTGATATTCTAGAATTTCACAATAGTATGTCTTGGTGTGGACATACTTCTTGGTGCTAGATACTGTGCTAGATACGCAAGGGGCACTTTCAATTAAAACAAAAAACCCTCTTGCACCTCAGTTCTAGGAAAACTTCTTGAGTTAGTTCATCACTGATTTCCTTCTCACCACCACCTTCATTTGTTCTGTTCTTTCCTCCTAGAATTTATCACTTGTATATTGGTCCTCCTGGTCTCACCCTCTAATTTTTATCTTTTCTCTTTAATTCTCTATCTCTTTGCTCTGCTTTCTGAGAAATTTCTGGTTAGCATGTGAGAGTTAGCGCAAGAGGATTTTGAGAAAGATTTCTCCAGACAAAGATTAGGATAGAAAGAAGTTTATTTACTTTTCCTTGGGTGGAAAAGGGCCAACACAGAGGTGAAGGAGGTAGAGAGTGTTGGCAGAGAGGACCAGGTTTTCAGACTTTTTATTTAGGGGGTGACTGTAGCCAAATTAACAGGGTCCTGTGCATCCACTCCGTTCTATCTTCTCAAAGGTAGGGTGATAACAGAAACTGCAGCAGGATGTCAAAGTCCAAGAGTTGGCTCCACTGCCTTTCCTTGAAGACCAGATTATTGCAGGAGATGTGACTTTGTCCTCAAGATATGACTGAGGCCTGAAGCTCACATCCTGTGGTTCACTCAAGGAACTTCTCAGACTGCAAAAAAGCAGATTCTCAAAGGCAATTTTGAAAGCGAAAGATTTACATCTTTTTTTCCGTCTGTTCAGCTCTTTTCAGAAGTTGTGCAAAACAGAACTCCAGCAGGTTACCTGTTAGTGAGAGAACTCATAGGATTGATCTTTAACTGTTACTAGGGAATTGCAAGATTAGATATTTTCCTGATAATTTTTGCAAGGCCCCCCCTTTCAATTTCCTCAACTTTTTCTTGCATTCTTTTTGTTACATTTTTAAAATTTCTCTAGTCATATATTTTTAATTTCCAAGAGTTATTTTGCACTATCTTTTCTCCGTCCAGGATATTAATTATGATTTCTGAAGTTCTCTTCTCCCTGCATGGTCTATGTTGCTTCTAAACATTTTTTAAAAGTTTATTTTGATCTCCTTATTTCACATGAGAGTCTTTCTTAGGTGTCTGCTGATTTTTGGTTGTCAACTCATGCTCAGGAATGAAGGAAACACTAAGAAACTGGAAACTCCAAGTGCACAAATGGGACCCACCAACTGTGGACTTTAGTGTAGAGCTGTGGTTCTCAACAGGGGTTAAGACATTGGTGATTATCGTGACTTTGGGAGATACTGCTGGTATCTAGTGGGTAGAGGCGAGGCATGCTGCTATATATACCACAGGACAGCTGCCCACAACAAAGAATCATCCTACCCAAACTGTCACAAGTTTTGGTTGAAAAATCCTGGTATAGAGTATCTCATTGGGCCATTGAGTTAGAAATCTCCTGATAATAGTATTTTTTTTTTTCTTTTTCTTACGTTGGTCAGATTCTACAGACAAGATTCTATTGGTCTCCTGCCTGAAGGGTACAAGCTTGGCTTCCAACATTCTGAGAGCCAGTGGATAAAAGTGGGCTGGTGGTTTCAAGATCAGTACGTAAAGGTCACTTAAGCACTCTGTTGACAATATTGTCTTCTCACTGTCAACTATGGCCAATGCTTTCCCAGACCAGAGATCCTCTCCAGAGGGTAAACATCTAGTTTTTTGACATGGTGGAGGAAAGGAAGATACTTGGCTATACGGAGTGGGAAAAGGGACATGGAACTTGTATTCCTTCTTAAACTTTCAAACAATTCTCCTGCTTTTAGCTACATCCTTACCTCTCGTCTCCGTTCTGAACCCCTGGGGGTGGAGGGTTTCTGCTATATAAAACAGATTGTTCCTCAGCTTGTTCTACAGCTGACTGCTAAGTCATTATTGCCTGCTTATCTGCTTTCCAGATTTCTATTCTCTTTGCTTGTATAGATTTATGTCTTATTAAAAATTTCTTTGCTATCAAATAGTGAGGTTTCTGAAGGGAATGAGAATAAATGCATGTGCTCTCTCCTTCATCTGTTATGTAGGGGTTTTTATTTTTCATCTTGAAACATTTACTGTTATTTTTCATCTTGAAGTATTTACTGTTGTTTTCCAATAAGGGAACTCTAAATACAACAAACCCATTATCAAATAAAAACAATGCCCATATACTGTCTACCTGCCACATGCAAGGTTAAATGTCTGCATTCTGTTGAAACTGTTGAATCTGTCTTGGCAAGTTTGAAGGTGCATGTTACCAGATGCATTTTGATGTCAGAAGAGATTTGGTGATTTTTTTGTGTTTGCTCTTAAATAAATCTACAAATAATAGAAGAAACTAATTTGGATCCCATTTCATCTACAGGATTCAGTGTGATAGGAGCAGAAAAAAAATTTTTTTTTCACCTAGACCCACGAGAAAACAAGAATCTAAACACAATCTGCTAAAAATAAAATAGCAGCATGGACTAATTGACTCACTGAAGTTCTGTGTGAAGAGAATTCAGATTTCTCCAGCTGACCAGCTCCCCGAGCAGCTGGAAAAATGACTTTAGCTCAATGTCACTGGCTGTGATTTCTCCTTAGAAATCTGATTTGCACTATGGTCCTGTGAAAGCTGGTGATTCTGGAGGAGACCTGGATTGCACTCTGGATTTCCATCCCAGGAACAGATGCTGCTTGCATCGCCAACTGAAGCATCATTCATGTAAAAAAAAAATCTACTTTGAAAGTAGAGAGGGGATGTAGTCACTCTTTCCAGGGACAGTGGGTGCTGGCTATGATTCTGTCACACTACTGCTTCAAATCTTTCATGAGGACAGACAACACATTCCACCACTGGGAAGGAGAATTTCTAATGTCAAGTAGAAAGCAGGATTAAAGGCACGTTTGCACTGAAGTTGTGCAAATAAATGCAGCCCAGACCAGCTAAACTTGAGCCTAGAATGATGAAACTCTTCCACTTTAACATCTAAGGGCACTACTTACATGGTGCCATGGCAACAGCATCACTTTCAATGGTTGTTTTGAAGACAATCTCACAGAAACATGATCAAAATATATGAGAATCTGGCATTAATTTGATGAGACAGTGATTAGAATATTTCATTTCTTATGTTTTGTTGTGCATTTTTTAACTTTTAAGAAATTACACAAATAACATTCACCATAAAAAAATTAGGATATGTAAGTAAATAAGGAAAACTACCAGTAATCTCTCTGCTCAGATAAAAGCCCTGCCTTACAGTTATTATTTTTCTATCCCTGTGTACTCAATTATATTCAAGAGTAAGGGCAAAGAATGGAAGGATTTCCTACTCAGACTTTCACCGAAAGAATTACAAAGAACTATCAGTCAAGAAAAAAAATTAAACCCGGAGTGGGATGTGAGAAAAAATTATGAAAAAAAAGACAGTCTTGTTTTAAAAAGTATCTACTGTACATATCTAATGTGGGTGAAATGGGAATAAAAATAAGGCAATCATAACAGAAGGGGCGTAGAAGTTAACTTTAGACTGTGTTGAGTTAAATGTGTATTAAATGCTTAAGAGTAAGCACTAAAGAATAGAAATAAAATGTATAACTTCCATACTAGTAAAAAAAAAAATGAAGGGTGGGAAGAATAAAGAAACATCAATTAAATAGAAGTCGGTATCTTAGTCTGCTTGAGCTGCCATAATAAAATACCATAGCCTGTGTGGCTTAAACAACAGACATTTATTTTTCACAGTTCTGGAGGCTGAGAAGTCAAGATCAGGGTGCCAGCTCATTCAATTGCTGGTGAGTGCTCTCCTTCTGGCTTGCAGACAGCCACCTTCTTAATGTGTCCTCACATGGCAGAGAGAAGGGGTGGGGGACAAGCTCTCTGGTATCACTTGTTAAAAGAGTGCTAATCCCATCATGAAGGTTAGGGCTTCAACATATGAATAGGGAGGGTGAACATTAACATTCAGTTCATAACAGTCAGAGAACAAGGAAGGAGACAAAACAAGCAAACCAAAAATCACAGTAAATAAAAAATGCAAAAGTCAATGATGGAAGTATCAATATATTGTGACTTATTCATATGATGGCATAATATTTAGTAGTCAAAATGAATGAA
>CAUYSK010034647.1:0-46291 GCA_963575035.1 Avahi laniger
CCCAGCTACTCGGGAGGCTGAGACAGTAGGATCGCTGGAGCCCAGGAGTTTGAGGTTGCTGTGAGCTAGGCTGACGCCACGGCACTCGCCCCAGGCAAGAGAGTGAGACTCTGTCTCAAAAAAAAAAAAAAAAAAAAAAAATACTCTGTATATATAATACCTAGCATAATGCCATGTAAAACTCAGAAAGTTTATTAATCTCATCTCTTCCTATTTTAATCTGGTAGAGATTATATCTTGCATGAGCTTAATATTGATGAGGACCCAGGTTACTTTTTGCCATCAGCACATGTTTTTCCGAGAACCCAGCCACTCCAGAAAAATCTATTTTATTTGCAGAACTATTGCAAAATCTAACACTCCTCTTCACTTCACTGGAATGCCCTTGTAATTGCCAAATGTTGCCTTGCCTCATGGAAATTCTTGGCCAGACCTATGGATTGCCAGACCTTGCAGCTGTCAACCCTTGAAGTCCAATTCTCCTGTAACATCAAATCCAGCAGTGTTTCTTAATGACCTAATGAGAGCAGGCACTGAGCTAGTTGCCACTGAAAGTATGAAGACATGATTGCTGCCTTCAAGTAGTTAAGAGTTCATATAAAAACAACCATAAATATTTAAATAGCAGGTAGAGACTTAAGTGACAATTATGCATAGTAGAAGAGATAACAGAAGCATGACATAGGAAAAAATGCCTGTAAGAACTCACTGGAGATGGCTAGGCACAGTGGCTCATGCCTGTAATCCCAGTGTTCTGGGAGACCAAGGCAGTAGTATCACTTTAGGCCAGGAGTTTGAAACCACCCTGGGCAACATAGTGAGACCCTTGTCTCTACAAAAAATAAGAAAAATTAGCAGGGCATGGTGGCACACATCTGTAGTCCCAGCTAATCTGGAGGCTGAAGCAGAAGGATCACTTGAGCCCAGGAGTTGGAGGTTACAGTGAGCTATGATCACGCCACTACACTCCATCCAACATGGGCAACAGAGTGAAAATCTGTCTCAAAAAACAAAACAAATAACAACAACAAAAAACCTCACTGGGAGGAGAGAGATCAATTCTACCTCTTTTATCTGGAAGGCCAAGAACCCAGTATAGCTCACCTTGCCCTGTTTTTCTTCATGTCACCATTTTCCTCATGGCAACATTCCTGCCTTGGGAAAAGTCCACCTTGTCTCTTTACAACTAATTCTATACATTAAAACCTATACTCTTGATGATTTTGTTTTTAAATTTTCTAGACCTGGGAACCATGGACTGGTACCAGATCATAAAGATATTATTCATGTTGTCACAACTTACTCTCTTCCCCTGGGATGTTGGGCCACAACATGTATGATTTCTACTCATCCTTATCTTTCTACCTAGAATATGATCTTCCCAGAACAGCCTTTTCTTCTGAGATGAAGAGACTTTGTCAAAAGCAGTGCAGTAGTCACTGCCTCCTGTTCCTTCACCTTACGTTCCCTGCCTGTTCCTTCCCTAACCTCTCTCCTTGGCAGCTTCATCTGTTTCCCTATGAGAATGAATGTCATCCCATTCCAGGTCTTCAGTCAATGGTTCTAAAAGGAGAGAAAGCCTAAGAGTATGAGTCAGCTTTATTCCTGGTACTGAACCCTGTTTGTTCTCATGTTAGTTGCCCTGAGGAACAGGGAAGAGAAATGCAACTTCTGCTTCTCTTGCTATTAAAGAGAAGTGATTGAATACTGATGAATCAATTTTACTAATTTAAAAGGAAGTGATAACACACTGAGCTCCTGTTATATGCACATAGAGCATTACTAAGTATTTACTTTATGGTGCTAACCGTGTTACAATTGCCTTTATTAACCTTGATGTTGGCTTCTTCAGCAAAAACAGGATCAAGCTACTCCAGATCAACAAACATTTGCCTGATGGCCTGGTAGGCGAAAATGCTCTTTCACCTTACTAGGTGTAGACATTATCACTGTGACCTGTCCTTCTATCCTCACTTATATTATGACGATTTATGTATGCATCTATATCTCCATTACAATGTAGCTTCCTGGAGGAGAGAATTCATTTTCTTATTTATCTTTGTTCCCCTTCACATCATCAAGTGGTGCGTTGCATATGTTCAACAAATGGCTTTTTGATCAATCAATCAATTCTTGCTAAAGTGGTAGCCTGTCACTGTTGCCTGACTCTCTTGATGTCCTTCAATTCTGGATGCCAGCTCTCTAAGTGTTAAAAATAACAACAACAGCAGTAGCAGTTACATGTGACAACCATGAATGGCCACTCCCCTGAGAGCCAGTGATATCTAGAGGAACAGCAAGAAATCACTTGGGGAGCATAACGATCCAGACCGTAGCTCAAACAGACTTAGGGAATGATTCTGAGGAATTATATCCAGAATGGAGACTTCGGAGAACACTGACATTCAGCAGCACTATCTTTCAGCACCCAGCAGACAGCCTCTGAGAGATCTGGCTCTGTCTCACCCTGTCCTTATGCAGTGAGTGAGGAAGGGGAGACTCTCTTGTTACCCAGCTTGTAACCCTGAGAGGTTCCCTGACATGAGGATTGCTGAGAGACTGAGCAGATGCAATAGGAATGCCTGTGCTCTTCCCTGACTGCCTATTTTGGCCATCTCCCTGCTTTTAGATTTCACAGTGGAGAGGTCAGAAGCTTGAGCTAAGCCAAAGATACAGGAGAAAGATCTGGAATCTACCTCAATGGGTAGGGCCAATTAAGACAACAGGGGAGTGCACAGAGGGGAATGTTCAGAAAACAAATCTCCTGCAGGAATCTGGAATCATAAAGGGGCCAAGTCTTACTACTCAGTTAACCCCTGAATGCTGGTGGGAGCTTCCCTTAAATAGGTGAATGTTGGAGAGAGGTGGGATATGGTAAGAAATCACAATACCTTGAGTGAGTGGACTGGGCAGTCTAGAACCCCCAGTTGGCCTTCAGTGAAGAGAATCAGTAACTGCAGTTTGTCTGCCCTGATCAGCCCTACCCCTTTCTCCCAGCATCATCTAGAGATCTCTTTAAGGAGAGGCTGTGGGTATAATCAAGTGTATCCAGTTCTGTGTCCATGCACCAAGAGCTCTGGGTCTACCTGAAAGTCTTTCCATCTTGCGGCAAGGAGCTGGGAAGAGTAGGCCTCAAAAGGCAGGGGCTTCCGTTCTCATTGTGCTTTCTCAATGAGACAGCCCAGTAGTTCTGGAATAATTCTGCTTCTGCACAACAGTTTTCCTCTTCCCTGTACCCTGAAAATACAGAAGGAGAGGAGCAGAGTTTGTCCACACTATTCTTTCTCCGTGATCTGCTGTGCAAGGTGTCCTGTAGCACATGCAGGCAGAGAGGTATTCCTCTGTTGACTTAATCTCTGGGTCCTAAGGTTCTAGGGGCAATTATCCTCTTTTAAGTCTTGGCTGCTCTAGCTGGGAGGACTTGTAACCTTCTCTTTCACTAGTTGTTATCATTAGGAGACTCCCAGGCATTGTGGAAGCTCCGCATGGGAGTCTGAACCGCTGCTTTTGCTGTAGCTGCCTGAGTCTACGGCAAAGAGCCAAGAAAAAAACATTGCTTCACACCGTGTGCACTGACTCCCCCAGAGCTGGCACAGTCGTGGTGTCTGCAGAGCCATGTAAATCTTTCTCTGAGCAGTCTGTCTCTTTGGTAGTTACAGAAACAGTGTTTGTTATCCTTTAATTCTCAGTAGACAGGCAAAAATCTGATGGCGACAGTCTTTGTTTCTGAAGCTGGAGAGCCAATCAGCAAAAGCTTCAGAAAGAAGGCAGCTTTGACCAGATGGGTCCTGTCTCTTATTGCTACTCTCAGTACTTTGGGCTCAGTGAGAGGACTCCCCCGCCAAGAACTTGGAACTAAAGCTGTCCTTTCGGATTTGAACCTTGAAATCAATGCATAATTGATCAAAGGATAGGTATTCAAAGTCTTAGTAAAGAGGAAGAATAGGCTCCCTGGTAGGCAAGATTATGCTGTTACCTGAAAAAGAAAAATTAACCTAAATTCAAGAAAGAATGTATCAGTCAGAAGCAGGGCTCGTCAGCCCTGAAAATTTAGGAAGAAAGAGGGTCTCAGAGACAAATGCCGGTGGTGTTTATCCAAGTGTTTGTAGGTGAGAGGTTGCACTAGCCTGTTGCCTTCTGGAAACAGCTACTTTGGAGTTGAATGGATTTCATTCTGTCATAGCCTGTAAATATTTATAACATAAAACTGACTCCCTTGTTTCTGATTCTATACTCTGTAAGCAGTGTACTCTTACCATCTGACTTCCCAAGTGCTGGTCACAGGACCTGAATGTTTTGACCCTTGGCCATTATATTTCTTTCTATTTCTATTCAAAATTTTATGAATAAATTGATATTCGGTTTTGAATACCAGCCTCTAGGTGCTTGAGTCTACTTTGGGAGATAAATCCACAATCTGTGTGTTAGCCGATTAGATTTCTAAGTCTATATGGCTAAGGATGAGAACCTCACCCTGGTGAATCACCAAGGTAAGACCATGCCATAGAGGCCTTTTGGGGTCTCTAAAAACTCTCTGGCTGGTTATCAGTATCCTTCCTACTCAGACTTCTAAAGTTATCAGGCCTACTGAAGGTTATGTCTGTATTCAGGGACTAGCCGGATAGAATTGTGTTTGGGATCCTGGTCTGGAGTCAGATAGACCTAGGGTATATCCTTTCTTCCATTTTTGCCTTAAGCAAATTGTCTAATCTTTCTGTGCCTCACTCTTCCCATCTGTGAATTGAGAATAACAAAAGTGTCTACCTCATAGAATTATTAGGGAAAATGAGACAACATATTAGGTACTTTGTGTAGTACCTAACGTAAATGGATGCTCAATAAATGCTACTTTCTCCTTGAGTGGAAAAAAGAAAAACTCAAACTGTTTTTCCTCTGCTCTCACATCACAACAATCAATACAGAAGACTTCTGTGACCAAAGGTGTGGGGAGTTTTCCCTGCACACCAAGCAAGCAAGCAATTCTGCAGCATACACCAGCTGGATGTCCTCTAATTCAGTTCAATTCTGACATTACCTACCTGGAAATAGTGTTAGATTCCACAGGTTGAGGACTCAGTCTCTAAGACTGCTCCCTACGTTGATGCCAATTGCAAGCTCCAGGTTGTTTTACCTGTGCTTTTGACTAACTGGTTATAAATCAGATATCCCATGACCCCCTCTTTAGGTTCCCTTAATTTGGTAGAGTGGCTTACAGAATTCAGGGAAACACTTACTTATGCTTACTGGTTTATTACAAAAGATACTACAAGAGACATAGATGAAGCGATATGTAGGGTGAGGTATGGGAAGGGGTGTAGAGCTTCCATGCCCTCCCCAGACACACCATCTCTGGGAACCTCCATTTGTTCAGCTATCTGGAAGCTCTCCAAACCCAACCCTTTTCGGTTTTTATGGAGATTTTATGATGCAGGCATGATTGATGTCATTGTGGGCCATTAGTGAATAACTTAACCATCAGCCCATGTCCCGTTCCTGTGGAGGTTGGGGGATAGGGCTGAAAGTCTTACCCCTCTAATCATGCCTTGGTCCTTCCAGTGACCAGCCCCCATTCTGAAGCTACCTAGGGGTCCCCAGCTACCAGTCATCTCATTAGCATACAAAAATATGTCATTTTGAAAAGTCTAAGGATTTTAGGAGTTGTAGACCAGGAAATAAGGTCAAAGACCAAATATATATTTTACAATATCACATTCCTTTTTGTATAGCTCTCAATAGATGTCAGGTATTATACTAAACACTGACAAACTTGCTCAAAGACAAATATTTGGGAAGTGGTAGAACCAGGAGTTGAACCAGGCCAAAGCTTATGTATTTGACTAGTGGGTTAAACTGTCTGATGATCTAACAAATACAACAAAACTTCTACTTCCAAAAATTATGTTGTCCTTTTTAAAGAAATAGATTTGGAAGACTGTGTACTTATTCCTAGGCCTATTTGGAACTCCTCGTTTGCATTTACCTTAAAAAATGTGTGATTTATTTTTTGAACATCCTTAACAAGGACAAATCTTTGTTCTTTAAGATTTGATCTTCCTTAATAACCAAGACTTGCTCAGTGACAAGCATAGTAAATAAGGTAGAAAGTCACAATAGGTATCTTAGTCTATATTATGTTGCTATAACTGAATATCTGAGACTGAATAATTTATAAAGAACTGAGATTTATCTTTCTTACAGTTCTGGAGGCTGGGAAGTCTAAGAGCATAGCACCAGCATCTGGTGAGGCATCTTGCTGCATCATAACATGACGGAGGGCATCACATGGTGGAAAGGAAAGACCATATATGTCAGCTCAGGCTCTTCTTTCTCTTCTTACAAAGCCACCGGTCCCATGATGGGGCCCCAGCCTGATGACCTTGTCTAGTATCTAATCCTAATTACCGCCTTAATGGCCTCACCTCCAATCAATATATGAATCTGGAGGTTAAGTTTCCAGTGTGAAATTTGGGGAACATATTCAAACCATAGCAATAAGAAATGTCATCTTTGGTGGAAAAACATATGGCTTAGGAAGCAATTCCATGATTTTGACAGAAGCAGCAAATACTTCATCATCAAAAAGCAATACCTATTGTTGCTGACTTCATTTTCCTATCATATTGGTTTTGGATTAAGTAAAAAAATATGTGTTGTTATTAATAAATTAGGTTAACTAGAAATACATTAAATTATTGTAAATAAAGATTAATTAATGTATTAATATAAAGAAAGGTTTCCAGTGAAGGCATTGTCGTTTTAAAAATTCTGTCATTGACACAAATGAAGACCTAGAAAGTATGCTGATCAAACCCGTGAATCAAACAAAGTTGGGAGTGATTTAAGAAAAAGAGAGATTGAAAATTGTGTTTAACAGAATTAAATGTAAAATCGTGCACTTCAAACTAGAAAAAATAGCTGTACAAGATAAGCAATATAGCCTAGCAAATATATCCTAGCAATATAGCCTACAACATCAGAAAAATGCTGTAACTTTTAGTAGATGAAAACTTAATCTAACTTAATGGCTTCCAAAAAAAATACCAAGCTATTAGGCTAAATTAAAGGAAGCATAGACTCCAGAACAAAGGAGGTGACACATCATCCACTCTAGTCTGGTGGTTATTTCTAGAAACCATAATTTAAGAGGGGTATGGTCAAACCGATATGTATTCAGAAGAGAGTAATCATATCGTAAAAGAATATGAGAAATGTCGAATAGGTAGGAAATGTGTTGTTTGAAGATTTAAAAAAATGGGGTATATGATAGATCTCTTTAAATTTTTAATGTTCAATCACATGGGGAAAGAATTCAATTGATTCCGTATCATAGCAAAAGATCGGGTAAGAAAAGTGGGTGGAAGCTTCATTGAGATAGATTTTAGATCAGAATACAAAAAAAGTGTAATAGTGACAGAAAACTAAAAATCAATGAGGTTTCAGGAAAAAGATTTTCCCCATCACTTGAGGTGTGCCCAAAGAAACAACTTCCATCTTTCTCCCCAAGAGATGACTTAAGCCATGGTGGAGCTGATGGCTGGTAGAGCCTGTCAGATCCTATTTATAATCATTACCATTATCTAAAAGCAACCTTAAAGCACCCATAAGTGCTGTAAAGCTAGGATGACGAACCATCCTGATTTGCCTAGGACAGAGGGATTTTCTAGTGCTAAAACTTGGAAAATCTCATGCAAACTGTAATGAGTTGATTACACCAGAGTTAAGGGTACTTTAAATACTTTAAGGCATGTTTGAAACAACATGAAAAGATACACAGACGTCCGGGCGTGGTGGCTCACGCCTGTAATCCTAGCACTCTGGGAGGCCGAGGTGGGTGGATCGTTTGAGCTCAGGAGTTTGAGACCCGCCTGAGAAAGAGCGAGACCCCATCTCTACTAAAAATAGAAAAAAATTACTTGGACAACTAAAAATCTATGTAGAAAAAATTAGGTGGGCATGTCTGTAGTCCCAGCTACTCGGGAGGCTGAGGCAGAAGGATCACTTGAGTCCGGGAGTTTGAGGTTGCTGTGAGCTAGACTGACGATTGCCACGACACTCTAGCCCAGGCAACAGAGTGAAACTATGTCTCAAAAAAGAAAAAAAAAAAAGATACACAGACAATTAAACCTTCTTTGAACCAGCACATGACTAAATGAAGGTGCTAACTTCTCTCTCACACATAAATGAAATTTCTACATATTTGAAGCTCACTCTTTAAATGCCAACACATTTATACATATTAGATTTTAAATGGCTTAAAACATATTACATAGTTCCCTATGTTCTTTATTAAACAATATGGAATAGATTTCTCTTTTTAAATGTCAGGAAGTAATTAGAATTGGAATATAGGACAAGAAAGCAAAATCATTAAGAGTTAAGGTTTGAAGTCTGACAGAGGTAGGTTTGAGATTGCTTCTGTCAATTACTACATGTATGGCCTTTGGCACATTACTTTATCTGTGTGTTGGTTTTCTCAACTGTAAATTGGGAATAACATTTGTACCTGTTACACAGGGGAGTGCCCAGTAGACCATAATAAGCACTTAACAAATAATAAATGGTAGGAATTTTATCATTGTTGTTAATAACCTCCAGGGTTATTGTCTGAGCCAAATAGCTCCAGCCTGTTGCACTGCCTGTTAAACCATCTGCACAGACTCCGCTGACTGCTATCATTTCTTGTGCTGTCTGTTTCTCTGGTTTATATACTTGATGCTTTCATTTATACACAACTGAATGACCAGGTAAGGGCACTTAAACCTCCTTAGGAGTAAAGTATATGTGCTTTTTGAAGGCTATTTACTTATTTATATCTAGGCCCCAGACTATGTGGCAAATACTTGGGAGTTCTGCATACATGCAAATGTGGCACTACAAAAATCATTTAATCTGCCATTTTTACCAGCAGTTTGAAGGTAGAATGATCGTTTTCAAACATAATTTTACAAAGGCTCTTCTCTTTGTTCTACAACCCACTTTGTCCAAAAAAAAAAAAATATCTTTATTCTTCTCTTATTGTTCCTTGAATACTGAAGGACTCCTTGGACAAAATGGGCACCTGAACTTTGCTTTCTCAGGAAAGCCCAGCAGAGGAGTATTCCTAAATCACAAGAATAAGACTTCTCAGACAGTAATTGCTTTTCCCTTATAACTTTTTACTGAAAAAGCAGTAGATAAACATGCATATGTGATCCACAAGAAGGTGCTATATGAGTAAATGAACATGAAGACATGTTTAACATGGCTGTGCTCAATTTTCCTGCCCTTCTCTCTCCTTCTCCCACCTGCAGACCTAATCATGCCAACTCAAATCCTTTGGTCACCACCCAATCAATTGTACTCCTCACTTCAGGACTGGATAAATATTCCTCATTAAAGTCATTCTCTTAAACCTCTAGTACTTCCCCTAAGGTGTTCCCTAGGAAAGAGGAAATACTTGAGAAGAGCACATAAAGTCAGGAATACTGGCATCATTCACATGTCTATTTGAAATTTGTGGATTTTTTTAAAAAATCTCATCAGTCCAAAGTTAACCTATTTGAAACTGACCACTGAGAGTTGGCCTCCTGTCTAAAGGTTGAGCTGTAAGTAAACAATCTAAAAAAATGTAAAGACCTTGTTTTTGATAAGACTGTTCAAAGAAAGTCTTTTGTGGGTGAAAGTTCACTAGGCTGAAATAATAAAAACATTTGAGAATGGAATATGACCGTCACAGGGGGTCTTACTTCACCTTTGCTAGCCTCCTTCATGAAAGAACATGGATGGAGCTTGGCTCACCTCTCACAATATTTTGCAAGTTGATCTGTGATATTAGGGCAGCCAACTAGAAGATAATATGTTAAGTAGTTGGGCATTTATCTAGGTCTAGGAAAACTGGGAACATATTTCAGGAGATTGGTCTTTACTTGGCAAATAACCTCCTAAATCATGTTTAATGATTAAAAAGCAAAAGGAAAAAAATAGGAGAAACTTTCCCATTCCCATGGCTCTGTATCCATCTTGCTACACATTACTATAAAAACTGTAGTAATTGAAAAAGAACTGATAAAGAAGATTGCCTTTCTGACTCATCTCCTAATTTAAATCTTACTTTTTAACCTTTAGTTTAAGAGCTAGAAAAACAAATCCAATCCTTCATTAACGAGCCTCTAAATTAGGAGAGGTCAAAATTAATAACTATTTCAAGAGTGTAAAGGTATTACATGCCCATGAGTTTGCCTGTGTGTTTCAATTAGGGCAACTATATGCCCTGAGTTATCTAGGAAGGTCTAGATGTCATATATTTTATCTCACAAGTCCTTTACTCCTTAGATAATGAAGTTTGGAAATTTTTCAGTTTGGAAAATATTATTATAACTATAGCTTCATAAGCTCTATTAACAATACTGATGAGCAAAGCTATTTTTGGCTGAGTAAACGTTGTTGAAGAACAAATAGTCATCCTCCATTTCCTTATGACGTCTTACCTACATAATAACAATCACATCCCCTATATGATTTTAATGTACACCAAAAGAATAGGGCTTATCATGATTACAGCTAGAATTAGCCCGACTCTCCTTACTTTAGTGTAGGTGGCAAAAAAAGGAGGGGAGTATTGGTCTATGTCCCTTGTGAATTGTTTCCCTGGTAGTTGGAAATTGCATGCTCTTCCCAGATGCCCACTACATGGCATGCTCTCCTACAGCCAAGAGCTCCAGCATGAGTTCTTCTCTCACTCAATTGTAGATCACTGTCCCAAACTTCTGGACACAGTTCTTTTGTAGGATACCGTGCCCTCTGATGGGTATAGTGTAAGAGTAAATGTGAGGCAGGGCACACTTCTCTTTCCAGATTCATCCCTTTATTCTCCACACCTCCCCGTACAAGGTAGTGTAGGACTATTAGACTTAGTGAATTGTTGAAGTAATTTAAGGAAATCACAATGAAGGGAGGCGAAAACAACCTAAACACAAAATCTCCTAGAATTGCACAACTCACACTGCATTTGATAGGTAGGTGCTCTATTTAAACTGCCTTCCTAGAAGTCCCATCAAGACTTCCACTTAATCTCATTAATTAGGAACTTAAAGTCAGGGCCACACAGACCCACTGCTTCAAGAGTGAAGTCCGTATTCCGCTCTCAAATTCCTCATGTCACTATGGTTTCAGCCTGGTGAACTTTGAGCACAAAAGACTCTACAGGGGAGGCCAGCAAAATCAGTCTCCTGCCTCCCAACCATCACCCTAAGAGGAAGTCAAGTGTTAGAGAACAGGCCAGGCGCAGTGGCTCTCACCTGTAATCCTAGCACTCTGGGAGGCGGAGGCGGGCAGATTGTTTGAGCTCAGGAGTTTGAGACCAGCCTGAGCAAGAGCTAGACCCCGTCTCTACTAAAAATAGAAAGAAATTAATTGGACAACTAAAAATATATAGAAAAAATTAGCCGGGCATGGTGGCGCATGCCTGTAGTCCCAGCTACTCGGGAGGCTGAGGCAGATGGATCCCTTGAGCCCAGGTGTTTGAGGTTGCTGTGAGCTAGGCTGACGCCATGGCACTCACTCTGGCCCAGGAAACAAAAGCGAGACTCTGTCTCAAAAAAAAAAAAAAAAAAAATATATATATATATATATTTTTAATATATCACAAGGGAAATTAGAAATATCCCGGGCTATTTGAAAGTATGTTGCTTAATTTCCAAATGTTTTGGAAATTTTACTTATCTCTTTGTTATTTAATTTAGCTTTGATTACATTGGTTAGAGAACATGACATACTCTGTAATTTCAATCTTTTGAAATTTGCTCGGGCCTGCTTTATGGCCTAGTCAAATGGGCTGTTTTGGTGAATGTTCCATGAATACTTGCAAAGACTGAATTCTGTAACTGCTGGGTGTACTGTTCTATATATGTCATTAAGGTCAAATGGGTTATTAGCATTTTTCAAATCTCTATATCTTTTCTGATTTTTTTGTCTACTTGTTCCATTAACTATTCAAAAATTTCTACTATGATTGTGGATTTGTCTGTTTTTTCTTTTGGTTCTGTCACTTATTGCTTTATATATTTCAATCCTTGTTGTTGGGTCCATATATTTAGGATACTTTTTGTTTTCTAGATTAATTGATCGTATTTTTATAAAATCTCTCTTTTTACCTGTTAAATACTCCTTGTCTTGAATCTTCTCTCCCTTATATTAATGTAGCTATATGAGATTCCTTATGGTTAGTGCTTGCATGGAGTGTGTGTGTGTGAATCTATATATGTATTTTTCCTCAACTTATCTTGAGTCTTTAGAGCATTTCTCCTGTAAAGAGCTAATTGGGTCTAGCTCTTGGACCTTGTTTTTTTCTCTGTTAGACAATTTCTGCCCTTTAATTGGTATATTTAGTCTGTTAATATTTAATGATTACGTCTGACATCTTGCTGTTTGTTTTATTTTTGTCACATTTCCATTTCTTCTTTGTACATTTATCCATTCCTACCCTCTTTTGTGTTAATAAAGTATTTTCTATAATTCCACATTATCTCCTCTATTTGCTTGTTAACTGTACCTTTTTATATCATCTTAGTGGTTCCCCACGAAATTGTGATAAGCATCTTTAATCTAGTCCAGTCTTTTTTAACCACTTCACTATGTGAAAATCTTACAACTTAGTTACATTTACCAGCTCTGTATTTTGTGCTGTTGTTGTAACATATTTTAATTCTACATATTGTTATAAACTCTACAATAAATTATTGTTGTTATTGCTAATTTATGTTATCAAACAGCTTTTTTTTTTTTTTTTTTTTTTTGACCGAGTAGAGCTTTGTTGCCCGGGCTAGAGTGAGTGCCGTGGCGTCAGCGTAGCTCACAGCAACCTCACACTCCTGGGCTCAAGTGATCCTTCTGTCTCAACCTCCCGAGTAGCTGGGACTACAGGCATGTGCCACCATGCCCGGCTAATTTTTTCTATATATATATATATTTTTAGTTGTGCAGATCATTTCTTTCTATTTTGTTTTTAGTAGAGATGGGGGTCTCGCTCTTACTCAGGCTGGTCTCAAACTCCTGACCTTGAGCCATCCACCCGCCTCGGCCTCCCAGAGTGCTAGGATTACAGGCGTGAGCCACCGCGTCCGGCCCAAACATCTTTTTTATAAAGTATGAGAAACAGTCTTTTGTGTTTCCCCACATCCTTCCTTGTCTGAGGTCTCTCTGGTCCTGCATTCTATCTGTCCGTGTCTGGTCATTTCCCTTCAACCCAAACAACTTACTTTTGTATAATATTTAGTGTTGTGAATCTGCTGTGTCACATTGTGTCAACCTCGGTCCGAATAAAAATGTGTTTTGGCTACATCTTTGAAGAATATTTTAGCTTGATAAGGAATCTTAGATTTGCATTATTTTTTCTTTCAGCACTTTAAAGATGTCATTATATTGTCTTCTGGCGTCTGTTGTTTCTGATAAGGAGTCAGCTGTGTCTTAGTGTTGTTCCACCAAATAGAATCTATTCTTTTTCCCATTGGCTATATTTAAGAGTTTCTAATTTTTTTTTCTTTTTGGTTTTTAGCAATTTTGTTTGTATTTATCCTACTTGCTGTTAGTTGAGCTTCTTGAATCTGTGAGCTGATTTTTTTTGTTAATTTGGGGCAAATTTCCACCATTATCTCTTCAGTTATTTCTTCTGCCTCATCTTCTGTCTTCTGTTTTTGGGACTGTGCTTACACTGTTCTCTTGTGTGTCTCATGCTCTGTTATCTTTTTTTCCTATTCTTTTTCCTTTTTGTGCTTCAGTTCAGATAATTTCAATTCACCTGACTTCGAGTTTACTGATTCTAAACAAAATAACTGGGAAAACAATATATTTGCAAGAAATGTTTGCTCAAGATCTCAAATAAGATCTGTATTATTCAAATAGTTCTTCCAATCTGCCAAATAGAATAATGGGCACAATAAAACAAAATAAAGAGGCAGTTTATAGAAGAGCCGATCCAAGCAGGCAGAAAAAGTGGTGATAACGTAATAGTCAGGGAATGGGGATTGAGTAACCGCAAAATACCACTTCACACCTATTGGGACAGTGGTAATGCCGTTGCTGCCGCGTATTGATGTGCGAGGTGTTACACCCTTTATGGAAAGAATGTGACATGTTTGAATAAAAAATATGCTTATCCGTCAACCCTGGTGATCCCATAGAAATGAAATGTCATTGCAAATGGGTGTTGTGCACAGACGGTGTTTGTGGCAGCATTGTTCATGGTGGTAGAAAAGTGGACACTGGCAGAAAGCCCATCGGTGGAGGGTGGCTGAAGAATCAAGCAGAATTCCTGCGTGCAATAGTGTGTAACCACTGAAAATAGTGAGTGAGAGTTGTAACTCCACAAGGTATTGTGTGAGAAAGAAAAGCAAAATATGAAAGAAAGGTCTGTTGTGCCCTTTACAAAAAAACCACCATGTCAGAAGAAAAACCCATCGTGTGTGTGCGCGCGTGCGGGTGTACGTACTGCAGCGTGGAGAGGGCGTGGGAAGTGCACGCCGGGTGGTGGGGCCCAGGGAGGGCGGAGAGAGGTGATGATGTGGGCGGGGCCCTGCACGTCACGCTAAGGGAAGAGAAGGAGCAAGGGGCACCACAGACAATTAGCAAAATATAAAACATGTGTGACCACACTGGTCATCAGAGGCAAATGGAAGAAACAGAGAGGAGGTTTTTACCATCGGGTTGGCAGAGATTGGTGAGATCGGTGTCTCCTGTGATGAGAGTGCAGGGCAGTGGGTAGGTCGCTCTCGCCAGTCTCAGGAGCAGCCTCTCTGGAGGGCGTTTGGTCATGAATTGTGCATAGTCCTGACCCATCAGTTTCACGTTCCAGAGTTCATCCTGAAAACTATCAGGGACACCCAGAACGATTCCTGTAAAAAAAGTTCATCTCGACAATTTATAATTACGGTAAACACTGAAAACAGTCTAAATGTCCAGACTAGGCGATTGGATAAGTAAGTTACAATAATCTGTAGATGGGAACACTGTGCAGGTGTTAAAAGTGTGATGTTTAGAAGTGTATTTACTAATGAGAAATGTTCAGAATTTCCAGAGTGACAGAAACGGCACGGGCAGTGCTGTGTGAGCCCGACCGACACCCTGTTGCACATGTTATGTGTACACTTTTTAAAAAGTCTGAAAGGATAAATGCCCGTGTGTTAACTTATCATTAGCTCTGATGAGTGAAGTTACAGGGTTTTAATTTCTGTGACTTTTGTGGTTCTCATATTTTCTAAAGTAAATGTGAATTACTTTTATGTTTAGGAAAATCTGTAAGATGTGTGTATTGGGACAGAGCTGCTCCCCTGGACTGGAATGTGCGTTGGAGGCTCTGCCGGCCCAGCAAGTGTGTTCTGATGTACCGTGGAGGGGGAGGGGCTCTCCTGGGCTCTGAGCAGCTGGCAGGTCCCAGAGGAGGCTGCCCCAGGGCAGTGGAGGTTTGTGCCACGGCACCAGCACCTTCCACAGGCCCCTGGCTGTGCCCGCCTGGGTGGTGGGCCCCAGCTCTGTCTTCAGGACTGGCGCGGCCCCCAGAGCCCAGCTCCTGCAGACGAGGTTATCGCTTTGCGGTGGCCTTGCTGGTGAAGGTCAAGGGTTCTTACCAAATAGATGCCAGTGGTGCCTCTTTCTGGTTTCTTCCTTTGACATTCTCTTTAGGATGCAAACCACTTCTCTTAGAGATGGGAAGCAAAGCCCTTGATTATGTCAGTGAAGATGACCCAGACTGTTTGCACAGGAAATACTTGGTCACATGAACCTTCATTTGATATTTGAGACCATCCTAACAACCTAGCCAAAAAAAAAAGAAAAAGAAAGAAAGCTCCACAGTCCTTTCCTTGTGCTTTGCTTGGCTTGGAGCAGGAAGAAGTCCCTGTCGAATTCGGCCAGGAGGAGCTTCTGCAGGGGCCAGTGCAGCCGGAGGAGTTCGTGGCCATCGCGGACTATGCCGCCACTGACGAGACCCAGGTAGTGTGTGCGGCAGGCCTGCCTTATTGGTTTCAGCATGCTCAAGGCAGAATTAGACATGAATTTTGCATAAGTCATACCAAAGTCAAAGAAGCGCTCAGACATTCAGAGCCGCCCCAGCCCTGTGTGTGGTGATGTCCTAGCCTCACACGTGTGACCCCAACATGGTGTGAAGACACCTGGGCACCATGCCTGGACAGGAAGCACCTGTCCTGGGTTCTGCTTGGAGACCTTGATTTAGAGAGTGCTCACTTAATGAAAAGTAAGGCTATCAAATAAAAATATCTGCTTGAATGTGGCTGTTGTTACTTTGCGACAGGAATTTCTTAGGGTTAGCCTCCAGTAACTAAGTAGGCTGTGGCAGAGTTGAGCTTTAACTGCAAAGAGGCCATTGAGAAATTCTGTCCTGAGCCTTTTGGAAATGTTTACTCTTTTTTTCAGAAAGTATTGTTTGAAGCTATGCCCTTCCTTCAGGTGGATATTCCACAAAAATCCCTAAATCCCGGTGTCACTTTCATAAGTTGTCAGATGCTGTAATTACCCACTGACTCCTTTTTGAAATCGCTGGGATTTGGTCACCATTGATGGGGGATTTGCCACTGAGCTGCACTTGAAATACCAAGTACTGGTTTTTCTGTTGAATTTTAACTTCCTTTTTTTTTTGCAGCTCAGTTTTTTGAGAGGAGAAAAAATTCTTATCCTGCGACAAACCACTGCAGATTGGTGGTGGGGCGAGCGTGCAGGCTGCTGCGGGTACATTCCCGCAAACCATGTCGGGAGACCGCTGGAGGAGTACGACCCCGAGGACACCTGGCAGGACGAAGAGTACTTCGGCAGCTATGGGACTCTGGTACGGCACTGGGCCAGCGGGCAGGTTCTTCTCTCTACTCTCAGGCTCTGACTTTCCAAAAATAAGTTCTGGGCTTGTCCTCCTCAGGCCAGGTGCGCAGCTCTGCGCTGCAGGTGCGTGAAGCGGTGGGCATGGTTGTGTGCCAGTGAAACTTTATTTATGGACACTGGAATTTGAATTCAATTTTCATGTGTAACAGAATCATCATCTTTTTTTTTTTTTGAGACAGAGTCTCACTGTGTTGCCTGGGCTAGAGTGCCGTGGCGTCATGCTAGCTCACAACAACCTCAAACTCCTGGGCTCAAGCGATCCTCCTGCCTCAGCCTCCTGAGTAGCTGGGACTATAGGCATCGCCACCATGCCTGGCTAATTTTTTTTATATATCTTTAGTTGTCCAATTAATTTCTTTCTAATTTTAGTAGAGACGGGGTCTCGCTCTTGCTCAGGCTGGTTTCGAACTCCTGAGCACAAACAATCCGCCTGCCTCGGCCTCCCAGAGTGCTAGGATTACAGGCGTGAGCCACCGCGCCCGGCCAGAATCATCTTCTTTTGATTTTTAAACATTACTTAAAAATCTAAAAGGCATTCTTAGTTTGGAGGCCATATAAAAACAGGTGGTGGCTGGATGTGGTCCACGAGCTGTGGTTTGCTGACCCCTGGTCTAGAGATGTTATTTGAGCAATGAGATTATGCGCTTCTCTCAGTATTTAAAACAAGGAGTACTTTGTCTTTGGATACTATGCTTGCATTTGTGTTTCAGAGCCAAATATTGCAACTTTTCCTTGTAACTACCAATATGCAAGGAAACATGTTTTTATAATAAGTTTGTTAGTTCATGTTGTTTAGCAGTTTTCTTGTCAAACTCTTTTTCATCCCCTGAAAGAAAACAGATTATGATGCATCTTTTAGAAAGTATGCTTACATTTGTGTTTTATGGCTGGATATTCCAAAAAACAAGTAATAAATTTTACTGTAAAAATGAAATAGAAAAAAATACATGTCAATGATCAATAACACTTCTAAATAGCCAGTTTATTAGTGTTTTTCCCTGCTGTGCAGAAAGGCCATAATCTGATGGCCCAGACAACAGGCCCTGTTTACATGTTAAGACGAGATGAAAGCAATTACTTGCCGGGTGAATGTTGCAAAAATAACGTGGAGTAAAGAAGGAATAATACATAACATTTGATTCAATTTTATAAAGTTAGGGGGCAATGTTGAAAGGTGTTGTTTATGAATGTGCATGAGTGGTCTAAGGGCAGGAACCTAGTGCCCCAGAGTCTGGATGGAGGTTACCTGTTGGGGGGGTGTAGTTGGGGACAGGTTACCTGTTGGAGGGTAGTTACCTGTTGGAGGGAGGTTACCTGTTGGACAGAGGCTCTGGACCAGCCTTGCTTGGGTCGGCAGTCTGGGTTGCTGGCGGTGTTCGGGTGTGGGTTACACAGGTGTTTGCTATATAACTATGTTTGATAAACTGTACAGATTCTTTTTAATACACTTTTTCTAGGCACACCTTATTTCCCAATTTAGAATGTTAAATTAAAAACCACTAACGTATATACGTGGTTAGAGCTTTCAATCCGTTAAGGAAAGATACGTAATGAAAAAGCCAAAGTCTGCTTCCCTGCTCTGCAACCCCCAGCCCAGAGATAGCCGCTGCCCACTGAGGTTTCTGTGTGCCTATGCCACGTCCAAGCAACACCTATTTTATTTTTAAAAATTTATGGAAGAGGAATCATTGCACACACACAGGTCTTTACCTTGCCCTTTTCACAGTTGTGTTATTTTGAAGATACTGGCACTGGTGGTTCTTTGTAACAGCTACAGAGCATTGTGTTGTTTCAGAAGGATTGTGTTGGTGGACAGTGGTTATTTAACAGGTTTTTATCATGACAAGTGACCCTGTTAACCTTCTGTTAGAATTTCCATAGGGTAAATTCCTAGGATATAAATGTACATATGTATCTATATGTGTGTGTGTGTATTTCCTAGTAGAGATATACATATATATATATATATATTTATTTAGTGAATCTTGCCAATTTGCCTTCCAGAAAGATTTGCTAATTATGCACTGTCTTGGTTTGTGCTTCTATAACAAAATACTTCAGATTGGGTAAATTATAAAGAGCAGAGGTTCGTTTCTGTCGTTCTGGAGGCTGCAAAGGCTCTGGGGGCTGGGGAGGCAAAGACAGTGGCTCCCCACAGCTCTCTTGTGAGGGAGCAGGACCCCACCTCTGGGTGCCATCACATCGGCCATTAAGTTTCAGCACTTGACCCGTGGGAACGTTTGGACCACGGCCCACACTGGCCCGTGGTGTGCTAACGCACCTTTCCCTACCACGGACCGTCAGTGGGAACAGGTTTCTGGTCTTGAAGGTGAAATGTGCTGTCTCTTGATTTTGATTTCCATTTTTTAAGTGACATTGATTATCTTTTATGTGTTTGTTGGTCTTTCGTATTTATTTTTGCGTAAATGTTCATATGATTTGCCCATTTTTCTTATTTCTGATGGTTCACATGTTGAGCCAGTTTAGTTGGAGTGGTTTGGCCTGAATTTGTGACGTGTGCTGCACTCACCACTTGCCACTCTTTTTTTCCTACGTAGAACTTTTTATCTTTGCACAGTCTGATACGTTTTTCTTTTTTTAGTGGCTTCTGAGTTTTGTGTCCGGCTTTGAATGACCTACCTCACGCCAAGATTTCAAATTTCTATACTTCCCTTTAGAACTGTTAAGGTCCTGTTTTAAACAGTGGGGTATTTTAATCAATCTGGAATTTATTTGTTATAAGGAATAAGGTAAAATTCCTCCTTAATTCACCTCCACAAATACCCGGCGCTCCCAGCATCTAGCTAATTTCTAATACCTAGAAATTCATTCCTAGATATTTTTTGCTCATTATACGCTGTAGGGGGTGGGAGACGTGCCCTGTAGGTGTTGGTGGGGCTAAGCTGGTCGATAGTGGCTGCAGCCTTCCCTGGCCTTGCCGATTTTCTGTCTGTTCCTATGAGTTGCTAAGCAGAAGGTGTTGAATTCTCTGACTGTAATTGTTGTTTTGTCTATTTCTTCTTACCTCTCTATTGGATTTTGCTCCGTGTGTTTTGAAGCTCTGTTATTAGGTACAAAAACATTTAGAATTGTTACTTCCTTTCAATGGGTCGATTCCTGTGTTACGAGCTAGTGGCCCCCGAGAGTGCTCTGCTCTGAGCATCACGTGGCTGCCCTAGCGTTCTTTCAGTCAGCGTTGACAGGGGCTGTCTTTTCTGTCCTTGTCTTGCAAGCAGGGTAGTTGGGCCTCCCCTTTCGTCCACTCCTCCCACCTGTCCCTTTGTTCTTCATTCCATGGTGTCTTTGTGGGGCACCTCGATGGGCTCCCAGCCCCTGCAGACCGCCTGCGCTGGCGCTGTGGGGGCCTCCTGGGCTCTCTGCCTGCAGGAGGTGCCGTCTGGAGGCCGGGCTTGCGGCGGCCTGCGGTGCGGGACAGGGCCGCAGCCAGAGGCTCTGGCCACTGCCTTGCCGCTGTCCTCTGCCTCCCAGGCAGGCTGACCCTCAGGTTGGCATCCCAGGGTTTCGGGTGTTTTCCTCAGACTGTCCCTGAGGATTGGCCCCGAGATACCGTTCTGGCTTGTGTGTAAAGGGCACTCTGGGGGCCCAGTTCATGTCTCCTGGCACTGCCTGTGGTGCGTCTGCTGTTTGCCCCGATGGGCACCTGGCTCAGGGTGTCTGGTCGGCACACGGTGGCCACTCCTGTCTCGGGTGGGCAGGGTGGGGTGATACCCCAGCCCTAAGGGGTCCACCGCTACTTCACTGCTCGTCCAGCTCTAGGGGAGGCACAGGGAGAATCTGCAGCCAGTGTCGAGCTGAACTGGAGGGATTCCAGAGACTTCTTTTTCATTCCTTCACTGTCCACTTTCATTTTTATCTGTTGGCATATTTTGATCTCTTGATTTTTTTAAACCGAAAGACCATGTTTTGCTTTTGTTTGTTGCTCGTACTTTCATATGTGTGTTGGGCATCCTCTGGGGCCCTGACCTTGCATCTCAAACAAGCACTGGGCGCGGCTCCGGGACACAGGCAGTGATTCCCAACCTGTGTCTCCTCCAGAAACTCCACTTGGAAATGCTGGCAGACCAGCCACGAACCACTAAATACCACAGCGTCATCCTGCAGAACAGAGAGTCCCTGAAAGACAAAGTCATACTGGATGTCGGCTGCGGAACTGGGATCATCAGCCTCTTCTGTGCGCACCACGCGCGGCCCAGAGCGGTGAGTGGGCGTGTCGGGCTGCGTCTGTGCAAGGTGAGCGATAGGCCCAACGTGGCCCTGAGCACCGCTGGGGACTCTCTGGGAGTCGCCATCTTCTGGGGTCTCAGCGAGTGTCCTCGTGTGCGAGGCTCCGTGTCGCTGAGCCAGGCAATCTCTCAGACTGCAGGCCGAGCCCCTTCGGGGCTGTGACACCAATTCGACAAGCCACAGACAGCACCGAGGGGAACAGGGCGAAACAGGAGAAGTCTGAGTGAATCGCGTGGGGTGGGTGTATCTGTGAGATGTTTATTTCGGTTACACACAGACACAGGTGCAGCCTCACGTCTACTGGGCTGCGTGTGAGGGTGGCCTCCCTGCCCCCTGCCCGCTGCCCACCTGTGTTGCGCTGAGGTTCAGCCTCAAGGAGCTCCTGATGCAGTGTGTGAGGTCGCAGCACAGCAACCATGGGCCCAGGACGCAGGACTACGGCACTGTCTCTGAGAACCTGGACTCGAAATTGTCTCCCAGGCAACAGATGCCCTGACAGGCTGGCGGTTCCCAGCGGGTGCCGAGAGCTTGCGATGCAGTTGTGGACTGTGTTTGCTCCGTGTGGAAACCGGGCCGCAGGAGACTCTGTCCACCTGCAGCCACGTCTGCGTGTTGTGAGGAGGTGTGGGAAGCAGGCAGGGTTAGAGAAGCTCCTTTCCTGGCACCATTGGGGGTGCAGAGCTGTGCGTGGCTGGCGGCAGGCGTGGCCTGGCCTGCACTGTCCTCCGCCGTCGGAATGCCACCTCCTTCTGTGTTGTTGACTGTGTTTTGGTGCTGGCTGTGACTTGAGAGGAGATGACAGGCCATTGTGGGGGCTCAGCGTGCACTGATGGTGCTTCTGCCACTGCAGGTGTATGCGGTGGAGGCCAGCGAGATGGCCCAGCACACGGGGCAGCTGGTCTTGCAGAATGGCTTTGCCGACACCATCACCGTGTTCCAGCAGAAGGTGGAGGACGTGGTGCTGCCAGAGAAGGTGGACGTGCTGGTGTCCGAGTGGATGGGGACCTGCCTGCTGGTAAGGGTTAGGGTGGGGATCAGGGTTAGGGTTAGGGTGGGGTGGGGTGTGGTGCTGTGGGCCAGGGCCCCGGCCTTCCGAATACAGGCACAGGCCCCGGGCCAGCCTCAGGAATCTTCAAAAATCATGATTAACTTTGATTTCTTTTCTTAAAATGAGGTGTCCTTTTCTCATATGGACATTGGCCCAGTGTCTTGAATTTTTAACAGATTAAAAAATTCTTTCATGAAAAATTTAAATCAGAGTTCACGTAACTTTCTCATGAGTGATTTGCTGTGTTCTCCTTGGGAACCTGTAGAAATCCGTGCTTAACACACGAGGCTGTGTCTTTCACGCCAGCAGGGCCCGGCCTGGGGACGCTGTGAGAGCCACAGTTGGGTGACCGTGGCGGGGTGGTGTGGCCTTCCCCGTCGTGTGCTCTGAGTCTCACGTGTGGGCAGTGGGGACCGTTCTCTGGTTATTTGCCGACTCCGTCACCAGTGCTGTCAGCCTGGAGGGAGAGCGATGCCACTGCCCAGCGCCTGCTGTGGGCGTCTGGGAGTGCTCTGTTCGGTTCAAGGAAGAAGAAAGAATTTAGGCCAAAATCGTCACCAGATTATGACCAATTCTCTAAACAAAAGAAACGAAATAATTGCTGAGGTTACCAAAGATGGAATAATTCTCCTCACAAGGCCTACTGCTGTTTTGTTGACTGCATTTTTAAAAATCCTGAGCTTAACAAAAATCTTTGTAAGTCGACCCATCAAAACAGGCATTTGGCCAGTAAGAATTTAATTTCACACCAGTAGATTTTAGATTCATTTAGGGCTGTTTGCACATGTTTACAGAATATTTAGTTTACTCTGAAAGATGACAAGACCCTGCCCTAAACATACTTGCTTTATTGATACGGCGAGAGGATGAGTCACAGTGGAAGCTTTCAGTTTGTGGCACCGAATGGTCCACAGGGCCCTGCAAAGACCACAGTTGAGGGTCCGCCCGCGTTTCAGCAGAACGAGCCGCTGCAGGTCTCCTGGCCTGTTCACGTGTCATACGTGTTTTTTTTGCCGTGAAATTTCTTTTTCGTTGGGTCCTGGGAGCTCTCGTAGGTTGTTTTACTTTTCAGAATTGCCAGTGCTGGTGCCCACAGGAAAGAAAACATCGACTCTTCCTTTCTGGATTCCTTGGTCTCACAGCTGGTATCACACGAGGTGCAGCGAGTCCTCTTCAGGCGTCATCCCACGGATGCCTGAGGGGCTGCGGTTGCACCAGCAGCTCTAGCCGGGGCCTCTCGCCTTCTTCTGCAGCGATGCACTTTTGTCTGCACTGAGACAAAAAGCAACAGCCTTCTTTCTTTTCTGGATTTCTTCTGGTGCGGAGCGTTTCTGAGCTTTCCTGTCAGAGCGGCACACTCTGTCGGCATCTCGCACCCGTTAGGCCGCTTGCCGTGGGACGCAGGAGGGAGCCAGTGGGCGCAGCATCCTCACAGTGGCAGAACCCAGAGACCAAGCACCAGAAAATTTTAAATGAATTATCCTAAGAAAGTATAATAATAGATTTGTGCAGAAATTTATGTTAAAAATTTTCATGGCAACACCATTTAAAATGGAAAGAAATTGGTAATAATAGAAATAATTATGGCTGTCCATATGATCATTAAAAATTATGTTTTAGAAAGATTTTTAACAATCTTAGGAAAAAGTTGGTGACATATTGCTGGTTTTACAAGAAGCACAAAGAGTATTTACAGTGTGATTCTAATTTTGTTTTTCTAAAGTTATACACAGCAATGACCTACCGAGCTTCAATCCCGTCTAATCCCACTGAGTGCAGCTGTAAATCCCGGGCAGGATGCAGGGAGAAGCTACTTAAGGACTCTGAAAAATGGATAGAAGCAGGTACATTGGGGAAGAAGCAGAATTTTGAGTACAGACGCCATCTGTATCTGTGGGTTCCACAACTGCAGATTCAACCAACTGTGGATTGAAAATACTTGGAAAAACCAAATAACGATATGACAAAATTTAATGCAAATAAAAAGCCAATACAGTATGACAGCTATTTACACAGCACTGACATTGTATTAGGTGTTGTAAGTTATCTAGAGATGATTTAAAGAGTAGGGGAGGATGTGCTTAGGTTATGTACAAAAAATACCATTTTATATGGGGGACTTGGGCATCTGAGGATTTTGGTTCTGAGGGGGACTGGCTGCAGAACCAGGATACCAAGGGACAGCTGTTTGTCACCCGTGGATACTGAGGGCTTGAGTTTGTCATTTCTCCCATGTGGTTCGCACACTGTACGTAAGTTCAAAAACTTAGATGAGATGGACCAATTTCTTTGGAAATTGCAGTTACCACAGCTCTCCCAAGATGAAACAGCCTGAATGGTCCAGTAACTAATAGAGATACTGAATTCATACTTAAACTAATTAAGCAACCTTCCGAAAGGTTGCTCTAGGCCTAAACGATTTCACTGGTGAATTCTACCAACACATTTGAAGAAGACATAACTTCAATTCTGAACAGTTTCTTTCAGAATATACAAGAGGAGAGAATACTTCTTGGCTCATTTTATGAGGTCGGCATTGCCCTAATACCAAAGCCAAAGTCAGTACATGATATGAAAACCACAGACCAATAACCCCCGTGAACAGAAATGTAAAAACTCTCAAGGAAACGTTAGCAAATTCAGAGGCTGCAGCACAGGACCCCATCCCCTTGGCTCCTGGGAGCTAATGGACTTGCCTGCCCAGTGCCCAGCCTTCTG
This sequence comes from Avahi laniger, assembly GCA_963575035.1. Lineage (NCBI taxonomy): Eukaryota > Metazoa > Chordata > Mammalia > Primates > Indriidae > Avahi > Avahi laniger. The sequence goes on from CAUYSK010034647.1 coordinate 24,875, forward strand.
GTGCTGCACACCACGCTCCTCATCCCCCGGCAAGAGCCACCTCAGCTGCCCTTCCCTACAGCACCACACTGTGTGCTCGGGCCGGGCAGCAGCCGAGAGTCCCGAGAGATGACTTCACCAAGGTGCCCAGTGAGGGGCAGAGGTTGGATGCTGAGAGCCGTGGCACCTTCATTGGCAGGTCAGATGCACCCAGTGAGACCCAGCTGCTCCAGAGCCTGAAGAACAAGAAGAACGAAAACTTTCACCCACCTCTCAAACTCTCTAGCAAAACCACCACCAGGTCATCTGCTAGCGCTGAAGGAATGCAGAAGCAGCTAGCTGAAAGAACCCCGATTCTCTGCCAAACCACAGTGCCGAGCCTAAAGGAGACGACATTTATGAGTGGGTTGACTGAACTTGACTCTCAGCTTCTGTGTATGAAGGTGGCGTGTTTTCTCTGGATGTCACATGTTCATGAGATTATCTGCTTAAGCCACCAAAGTTACTTCCTGCACCAGAACCTGTCACCACAGTTGAGAGTCATTGTCTGAACATCCAAAGACAAGTGGAGTCCCGCTTTGACCATTTCGAAGGTTATCCCTTTTGACAGAGTACAGGCCTGCGGATCCTCAGGTTGGGAGCACAGCCGCTCAGTGTTTGGCCAACAGAGCGGAACGTGACCGGACAGCCAGGCAGTGGACCAGGAGACACACAACGTGATGCATGTGATTCGAATGCAGTATGAGGGAGCAGAAGGCGTCTCCTCACTGTGCTGCAAATCCTTATGAACGTCTGTGTGCACATTACACCGATTCTACTCTCTGCTTTTATCCTTTGGAGCCTGGGAAACTCCCCAAAAAGGTAAATGCTGTCAAGTATAGAACTTTGTAGCTGTCCATCAGTTACGTTTAAAACGCCCCCTTGCAAGTCTTCTCTGGGATGTGAAAGTGTATTTTGTGATGTACTAAAGATATAGGTCCTGAAGTCCACCAAACATTGCAGTGCATTGTAGCCTAATTCATTATCTGTGTGAAGGTATAAAAGTAGCTGTAGATGATGAGGAATTACGTCATTTGTGTTAACCCCAGATCCACTTCTGAGTCTGTGGTTCGTGCTGATGGGAAAAGTGTTGTATGTTACCTTCTACCTTTGTCCGTTTGTAACAAGGGGCTTCCTTTTACCCCTTGTTGCTCAGAGCATACCTGATGTATAATCTCAAACACAATAAATGTGCTCCTGAAATAAAAGAAAGTATTAGCAAATCTAACCCAGCAATATATAAAAGGAGTAATAGTACACTACAACAAAAAGAGTTTATTCTTGGAATGCAAGGCTGGTTCAATATTTGAAAGTCAATCAATGTAATCTACCGTATTAACAGTCTGAAGAAGAATAATGACTATATCAATTAATATAGACAAAATTTGACATCAGTTTATAATAAAGTTCTCAGCAAACTAGGAATAGAAGGAAACTTAACTGGATAAAGGACATTTACAAAAAACCTGCAGCTGGTATCATACTTGACGGTGACAGAGTCAATGCCTTCCCCTAAGAGTGGAGACAAGGCAGGGACGTCCACTCTTATCTTCCTGGAGCACCTAACCAGTGCAAAAAGGAAAGAAGAAGAAGTAAACAGATTGCAAACAAAGAAATAAAACCATCCCTATTGCCAGATAACATGATCAACTTTGTAGAAAATCCTAAGGAATCTATAAGAAAATTTCCTAAGAGTAATAAGTGAATTTAGCAAGATTACAGAGTGAAGGTCATCATACAAGAGTCATATTTTTATATCTCAGCAATGTACAACTGGAAACCAAAATTAAAGAAACAATACCATTCACAGTAGCTCCAAAAATATGAAATGCTTAGATGTTGAACAAAACATGTAAGATCTATACACTGAAACTACAATATGCTGATGAAAGAAATCACAGAAGACCTAAATAAATGGAGAGACAGTTCACACACCAGAAACCACAACCTAGTAAACATGTCTGTTCTCAAACTGATCTGTAGACTTCATAAAACTCTAGTTAAAATCCAAGCAGGATATTCTCTATAGACATAGGCAAGCTCATTCTAAAATTTACGTGGAGTGTTAAAGGAACCGAGCTGTGGTTTGGATGTGGTTTGTCCCCACCAGACCTCATACGAAGTCCGGCCCCAGCGTGGTGGTGAGAGCCGGGGCCTCAGGAGGTGTTTGGGTTTTGGGTGGACCCCCGTGAACATCTGAGCACCCTCCCTCTCAGGTGAGTGAGTTCTTGCTCCGTTAGTTCCTGCAGAGCTGGTTGATAAAAAGACCCCAGCACCTCCCCCTTCTCTTGCTTCCTCTGTGATCTCCCCGCACGTGGCTCTGTTTGCCCAAGGCCCTCACCAGATGCCCAATCTTGAACTTTTCCTACCGTGAGCCAAATAAACCTCTTTGTAAATTACCCAGCCTCAGATATTCCTTTGTAGCATCACAAAAACTAAGAGAACTGGAATAGCTGAGACAACTTTTAAAAAGAAGAATACAGTTAGAGGAATTATACTACTTGATTTTAAAGCCACAGTAATCAGGACAGTATGGTATTGGTGATGATGGGACAGACAAGTCAATGGAAGACAAAGAAATAGATTTCTACAAATATGGTCAACTGATTTTTAACAAACTAATAAAAATTCAGTGGAGAAAGATAGTCTTTTGAACAAATTATATTGGAATAGTTGGCATCCATATCAAAAAAACAAACAAACCAAAAACCTCATCCTGAACCCTGTAACACTTAACACAAAATTGATCATAGATCTAGGTCTGTGAAATATAAAACAATAAAATTTTATTTATTTTTTGTTTTTCTTTTTTTATGAGTATCTTTATAGAGTATAAAAACTATAAAATTTTAGAAGAAATCATAGCAAAAATTCTTCATGACCTAGACTTAGGCAAAGAGTTTTTAGGTGTGTCTTTAAAAGCATGATCTGTAAAAGAAAAAATTGATAAATTGGATTTCATCAAAACAAAAAGTACCTGCTCTGCAGAGGACAATGTTAAGAAAATGAAAAGAGGCCAGGCGCGGTGGCTTACGCCTGTAATCCTAGCTCTCTGGGAGGCCGAGGTGGGCAGATTGTTTGAGCTCAGGAGTTCAAGACCAGCCTGAGCAAGAGCGAGACCCCGTCTCTACTAAAATTAGAAAGAAATTAATTGGACAACTAAAAATATATAGAAAAAATTAGCCAGGCATGGTGGCGCATGCCTGTGATCCCAGCTACTCGGGAGGCTGAGGCAGGAGGATCACTTGAGCCCAGGAATTTGAGGTTGCTGTGAGCTAGGATGACGCCACGGCACTCTAGCCTGGGCAACAGAGTGAGACTCTGTCTCAAAAAAAAAAAGAAAATGAAAAGACTGTTACAGAATCTTGCAAATATCATACCCAGTGTGTGTCCTAAACATACAGAGAACTCTCAAAACCCCGCAGGGAGCAAACAAGCCAATTAGAAACAGGCAAAACCTTGAGCAGACACCACCAGCGCCGGGTGTGCGGACGGCAAGTAAGCAGGTGAGAAGTGTTCGCGTTAGCAGCCATCCGGGAAATGCACATGAAAGCCATACTGAGCTGTCAGTCACACCTGTTAAATCATGAATAAAATATTAAAAAATTCTGACAGTACCACATGCTGGTGCGGCTGAGGAGCAAGTGAAAGCCATGCATGGCTGGTGGGACGGTGCCACTGTGGAAGACAGTCCGGTGGTTTCTTACGGAGTCCTACGTACACTCACGTGTGACCAGCAGTTCCGCTCCCAGGTGTTCACCCGGCAGAAATGCAGCTGTGTTCACCAGCTCTATCTACAGTGGCCAAAAAACGGGAAACAACCCAAACGTCCTTCACCAGGACGGTCCTTGAGGTGAACTAGTGCGTCCACACAGGGGACACTGCTGAGCAGGAAATGGACAGACTGTTGAGACAGGCAGAACCCCGAGGACCCCAGAGACAGCACACTGAGCGAATCTCAAAAGGTTCACACCGTAGGATCCCGTTTACACAACGTCTCAGACAGAACCACAGGGATGGGGACCGATGCCTGGTTTCCAAAGGTGGGTGGGGGAGGAGGGCGAGGGGAGTGTCTCGAGCGGCAGGGCTGTGTCCTGGCTATAACTGTGGGATGCAAATCCATGCAAGGTTGTACAGGAAAAAGGCCAGTTTCGATAACTGAAAAAAAGTTTATATGTATCCATATGTATGTATGTATTTTTCTATGTGTGTGTGTTTGTGTGCAAGTGTAGAAAAATATGTGAAAATAAACCACAGTGATAACAATGGCTCCTTCTGGGTGCCAGGTTTACTTGCAGTTTTTATTTTTGTTTGTGTATCTCTGAGTGTTCTAAATTTTCCATACTGACCATGTATGACTTATGTAATAATCCCTGCTTGAGATTATTTAAGAAAAGCAAAACTCTTCTGTTGGGATGGGGTGCAAGCACCCGGGGGGCTTGGGAGGGCCTCTGGCCTCGTCCCTTGTCCTCTGTGCACCCTCTACTTCTCTGCATTTGAAGCAAGTTCTGGTTCAGACAGAATCTGGCCTCCCAGGCCATCCCACTTAGCTGTGGACATGACTCACTTACCTGGAGGTGGGGCCCTCTGAGGGCCAGAGCAGGAGGGGCAGCTGCTTCAGCCCTGAGCACACGCCATGGCCAAGTCTGCGTGGTTTGTTGGTTTTTAAGGAGTGATTTCAGTCAACATAAGGGATTGTGAACATTCTCACAGTACCCAGACCAAACCGATTTTATTTAAGTTAGGACCCGCAACACAGAGGGGCTCTTTTGCAGTCTGGTAGCTGCTGACTCCTGAGTGGCTGAGATAGGACAAGAGTGAAGGTTTCTCCTCCCCGGTAGCCTGCTCCAGCTCTCAGTTCTGAGGGGAAATGCTGTGACTTAAACCCCAGCTGTGAGGCGCGTTGATGCCGTCATGTGTGGGTGTAACAAATGAATAAATCCCTGCAGACGCTTTCTCGCGTGGCTGGCTGGCCTGGGCGGCAACGTTCTTGGGGTGATGCTCTGAGCATCGGGGCCTCAATGGTGCATCTCCTCTGTGTGTCTCCTCCCCGTGCAGTTCGAGTTCATGATCGAGTCGATCCTGTACGCTCGGGACGCCTGGCTGAAGGAGGACGGGGTCATCTGGCCGACCACGGCTGCGCTGCACCTCGTGCCGTGCAGCGCCGACAAGGACTACCACAGCAAGGTGCTCTTCTGGGACAATGCCTACGAGTTCAACCTCAGCGCTCTGAAGTAAGTGTCCTCAGCAGGGAGCGCAGCGTCCGTGGACCTCCCATATCCGCCAGGGACGGGCGGGTGCTGGCGGGTCGTGCTTGCTGGGGGTGGGAGCCTTCATGCAGAACGCTGCCTGTGCCTTTCTGCAAGTCTCTGCCTTCTCAAGGGAGTCCTCTCTCTTCTCTGTGGACACAGTCACTCTGGTTTTAAGGAAACTGTCACTGTGCACCTGGGGTCCCAGCACAACCTCGGCTCCCTGCGAGGTTTCCCGCCTGGCCAGCTCCTGGTCGGTGTGGCCGTTCTTGCAGGGGGGCCCAGTAGCGCGTCTGCACCCAGCCCCCACCTTCTCCTGGGGGAAGATCTGGGGTGAGAAGAGCCTGGGGAGAAAGCGCCACTCTGAAAGCCGCAGGTGTTTCCAAGGCAGAATAAGCGGGCTCTGTGGTAGAATGCGTGTGAAGCTGATCTAAGTTCACCATGTGCCTGAGAACTTTGCACGTTGCTTTTAATGCCTTTAAACTAACCGATGCGATGGGAATTAAAATGTCTTTTGTAATCTAGGTTCTCAAATAGAATGGGAAAAAGAAGGTTGTGTTTATAAACGAGGTCTTTAAAAATGTGGGGTTAACACACAAATGTTTGTTCCCACTGAGAGCTATAAATTCTTAATGAGGATCAAAGACATGCTAGTGTTAAAGTGATACCTACCATTCCTGGTGTTTTGCAAAGAAAGCGATACTCTGAAATAGTGATTTCCTGGTTTTTAACATCGACACATTTGTATAGCTGAGCTTCAGCTCTAACGTGAAATGATTTCCTCAGTGCTGCCTCTGCTGAGACAGGCAGCCAGGCCGGTGCTCCCCGCCGAGCATGCTGCGAAAAGGAAGCAGGAGAAACCCGACATCCCCTGGGAATTAGGGAAGGGACCCCATTCCCTAATTGCACAGAACGTAGAAGTTTCCAGTGCATTTAGTGAGGACCAGATGAACCTGAACTGCTGACACGTGCGGGCAGGAGTTGGTGGCAAAGTGTGGGGCCCTTGGGTCTTTTATTTTTTTATTAAAAAATCCAAAAAAAGAAAAAGTAATGCAAAGATATGGAATCTCCCAGTTTATATGTGGAATCATCGCAGCCTCAGTCAAAATCCCCAAGGCAAGAGTGGGGCGAGGTTCCTCACCAGGTGGTTCTGTGGTTCGTCTGGGAAAAAATGGGTGAGAAGGGCCGGGGCACTTTGAAAGGGACCGTGGGGAGGTGCGTGTGCTCCCAGGTGGAGCTGGAGTGACCAGACCGGCATGTGCCGTGATCAGGGTCAGGTGAGCAGAGCAGAGTGGCCCACAGGGGACAGGAACCCCAGCGCCCAAGAAAGGTGGAGGGAGCAAGGGCTGAGTCACCTTGTCATTCTGGGACACTTGATTAGTCCTTTGGGGAAAGTTTTTTCTTTTCTCACACCATACATTGAAACTTAATTCTGTGTGGATTTAAGCGTTTTTGTGTTAAAACATCAACACCAACTACGGGAGGCTGTGGGGTGTGCCACGCTGACCCAGGTAGAGAAGATGGCAGCAGAAACGAAAGACGGGATAGACGCTGGGCTAGAGCTTACGGTATTTGAAAAAAAATCCATGGAATGAATGAGCCAAAAAAAAAATTTGACAAACTCTTTGTGCCAGAAATCAGCAAAAACACAATTCTGAAAGGAAATAATTAGGAAAAGTCACTTGTAGACAGATCTTAGAATCAATTAGAGAAAGGTGAATATCCAAATGAAATTATAGCCAAATCACTTGAACAAGCAAATTACAAAAAAGAAATAAAATTACCAATAAATATTTGAAAAATCAGAACATTGTTGGTAGTTAAAATGCAAATTAAAACAAATGCTATCTTGCCCACCAGAGGAGCGCAGATTAAGCTGAGATAGTAATCTGCGCTCGCCAGCGGCAGTGGAGGTGCCCTTGGCTTGCGCTGCCTTTGCCCAGGGTGCGGCATGTGGCCAGGCCCTCAGAAGTCTGTGCCCACCCTGGTCACCGCCAGAGCCTCCCGCTCAAGACGGTTCTTCCCAGCATCATGTGTCACGGTGAGTTCGTGTTTGCCAGAAACCCGGGAAACACCTGGCTGTGCACAGGAACGTGGTTAAATTGCCGCACATCCGTCTGACAGAGTCGTGCAGCCGTTAAAGGAACCATGGGTTTTAGGAACACGTGATGATATTAAAAAGCGTTGAAGAGATAGTAAAATTAGGGCAAACCGTTTGTACAGAATGTCTCCTATTCTGCATAAATAAGTAAATATATAAGAATATGGGGAGAAAAATAAATATATCAAATGCTCAGGCAGGAATATAGGGAATTTAAATTTTGTCCTTATACTTCTGTATATTTTCCAATTTTCTTATAAATTTATAATTATTTTTATTATCAAGAATATTCAGAAATAAGTACATATAACGGAATCTTTTTTTTTTTCTTTTTTTTTCTTTTTTTTTTTTTTGAGGCAGAGTCTCACTGTGTTGCCCGCGCTAGAGTGCCGTGACGTCATCCTAGCTCACAGCAACCTCAAACTCCTGGGCTCAAGCAATCCTCCTGCCTCAGCCTCCCGAGTAGCTGGGACTACAGGCATGTGCCACCATGCCCGGCTAATTTTTTTTCCTATATATTTTTAGTTGTCCAATTAATTTCTTTGTATTTTTAGTAGAGATGGGGTCTCGCTCTTGCTCAGGCTGGTTTCGAACTCCTGAGCTCAAACAATCTGCCTGCCTGGGCCTCCCGGAGAGCTAGGATTACAGGCGTGAGCCACCGGGCCGGGCCCACAGATTTTTAATGAAGAATACTTCACAGGCAAGGACACAGCATTTTAAATATGAAATACCTTTTAAAATTCTTGGTTGAATAATTGCTTTCTGTACTTCAATTTTAGGGTTGCTAGATTTATATCATAATATTTATGTTATAAAATATCTGGAACATACTTTTTGGTTTATTATCTGAAATTCAAATTTGTTTCTCAGCATAACAAAGTATGAAGGAATAAAATTCAAATTTAACTGAGTGTTCTGTATTTTATCTGTCAACCCTATCAATTTATCCCAACAATATGCATTGAGTGCCAGATACCACTCAGGAGCTATGTTAGGAACTGGATAGACAGCAGTGAAAGAAAGAGACCCAGTGAAGCCCTCCCGGAGTTGACAGCCTAGCAGGGAAGACAGGCATCGAAAAAGTCATCACACACTTAATTATTATGATGGTGAGAGTGCTATTAAAGACAAGTTTGAAATAAAATAACAGAGGACTTCAAGTCAGGGGTCAGAGAAGTCTTGCTCCTCTAGAGGAAGAGACATTTAAATTAGGATCTGAATAAAAAAGCCTTAGTGAAGTGAAGAGGATGAGGTTGGGGAAGGCTTCCCAGGAATTAGAAAGGCCTGTTGAAGGACCTTGGGAGAGGACTGCTGGAATTTCCCACAAATGGACAGAAGCCAGTGTGCCTGGGGATTGGCACGGGGAGGAGAGATGGGTCTAGCAAGGTTTTGTAGGCCCAGTAAAAGATTTGTCTACCAGTCCTAGGTATAGTGTCAGACAGTGGGAATTCAGGAACAAGGGGCAACTTCTGCTCCCAAGAAACTCACTATGTAGTGATGCTAAGGAATCAGGATAAGAGGAATAAACAAGTAAAACTTGAATTCTTCTTTGAAAGGGCATGTTATAGATATCTTTGTGACAATAAACATGTTCCCAGGTTTTTCCAAAGATTTGTTCTTAAGTTAACACTGCTGTGGCTGCTCACCTGAACTACAGTATCTGTTGAAATACCTTTGGAGGATGTTTGTTTTGTTTTCCCTCCTCCTTCCTCCTTCTCCTGTCACCTTTTTGAAGGATATTTGAATAGTATTTTTGAAATGTGGGAAAAATCTTAGACTAGAGAGCTAGCAGAAATCTACTGTTTAATATTCCTGCAGCAAGCTAGGTAAAATCCAAACTTACAGGGGTAATTAGTTATTTTCAAGGATTTATATGGGAAAAGAACATTTTAAAAAATAGCCGAAACTGGACCGGGCGCGGGGGCTCACCCTGTAATCCTAGCACTCTGGGAGGCGAGGCGGGTGGATTGTTTGAGCTCAGGAGTTCGAGATGAGCCTGAGCAAGAGCGAGATCCTGCCTCTACTAAAATTAGAAATTAATCGGCCAACTAAAAATATATAGAAAAAATTAGCCGGGCATGGTGGCGCATGCCTGCAGTTCCAGCTACTCAGGAGGCTGAGGCAGGAGGATCACTTGAGCCCAGGAGTTTGAGGTTGCTGTGAGCTAGGCTGACGTCACGGCAGTCTAGCCCAGGCAACAGAGTGAGACTCTGTCTCAAAAAAAGAAAAAAAATAGCCTAAACTGTATTAAGAACTTTCACCCAAGGCTAACACTGCTATATTTTAGCCTGGTTCTTCAGTTTCAGTGGCCATGAACTTCTCAGCATTGCTCTCGATTTCGTGAGGGTTTACTGACACGAGAGATAAGACTTCACATTCTTTGTGATTTGCTGTGTAGAGAACGAGCTGTTTGTTTTCACCAGGACTACAAAAAAGGAATACAATCAACTATAAATACCATGTATAATTAATACGATCAATAGCATCAGATGCTTTGCTGCAAACAAGTTTACGTTAACCCCAAATCTTTCAGAGCTTCAAAAATATTGTAACTGCTCAAGAAATATTTCTGAAATTAAAAAAATTAGAAAATAGTAATTAAGTGTGCTGGGTTCGCCTTCAACATCATGCTGCAAAGTTGCAAAGCGCCAGTTTCTTCCTTATGCCATAATTCTATCTAATATCTGAGGTAAAACTTATTACAACTGATAAAACTTTCTTTTATCAAATGTAATTGGTTTTATTGATAAAACCAATATTCTTTGAAAAGTAAGTCTTTCAGTAAAGGGATCTGGGGATTTTATTTTGTTTTTATTTTTTTTTTAGCGTGTTGTACAGGCCCGAGAGCCTCTTCCATCCTTGTCAAAGGGAGTGCTAACCTTCTCTTCTTTCATATAACACGGATCTGGGGATTTTAATTTGCGAGTTGTTTAATTGCGACAATAACAACAAAAAAAGCCAGTTATCGCACAGCAACCTAAAGCTACCTAATCGCAAATTCAATACCTAGCAGCATGAGGCCTCACAGACCCAAGAGCGAAGGGAAAGCTGTGTTGGCAGAAATCTCGCGAGAATGACGCATTCCAATTTCCGCGAGATCTTCATGCTCTGCCCTCTTCCTCTCTCTCGCAGGATCACGGTTAATCTCGCGTATTTTGGGAAGTTCCGTTGGGGAAGATGGCGGCGGCCTCGAGCACCCTTCTCTTCTTGCCGCCGGGGACTTCAGACTGAGCCTTTCTGGGAAGAGTGGGGACTGCTGGTGCTCTGAGTCCCGGGAGCCCTCGCCAACTTGTTTCCCCCGTTAGTGGTGGAAAGGGCTTATTCTCTTGTGGCGGACCCAGGCCCTCTCCGCCTTCAGGATGAAAGCTCAGGGGGAAACTGAGGGTGAGTGACTGAGGGGGAAGGAGGGAGCGGGACACAACTGGAGGGAACCAGTTTGTGAGAGGAGGTGGGGGCCAATTTCCCATGGAGGCACTTTACGGAGGGCATAGAGTCAAATAGGCGGAATGTGTGTGAGTTTTAGATTCTGATCATCCCTTCCTTGGTTATGATGGAGCTCAGACTTTGGGGTGATGGGGCTCTCAACTTCTGTGAAGGTTTCCTGCTCAACTAGAGAAAATTAGTTGGGCTTCAGGACACATTTAGGCTAAAGTGGTGGGAGACCAGGCCAATTAGTCTAAAATCTGCTTATACCTCCTTCCAGAAGAAGGTGTAATCGCCTGAATAGTGACATAAAAACAGTGATACGGAGCTGTGCGTAAACTTATTGGAGGATGTTTTAGTGTGAGTGAAATGATTAGATCCCTATGATATTAAAAGACAGCAGTTTTCTAGAATGTCACAGTGCTATTGTATATTTTTAAACTGCGCTGAATCTCATCCTTTGAATTCAGCCGAACTCAGAACTGCTGAAAAACATCTCTTCTGTGGAACTTTACTCAGATTTTCTAGAAGTTCCACACTCCAGTTTAAATGCTTCCTTAGTATTTTGGACGTAGTTCTGTTACTATAGTTCACTGTATTATTGTTATTTACTTATCTTCTCCAGTTTACTCTGAGCTTTGTAGATCAAGGACCCTGCCTTATTCATCTCTGGCAATTTTATTTTTTATTGTATTTTATTTTTTTAGAAGCCCACACCCACAGCTAACCAGCTAACATCTTTTTTTTTTTTTTTTGAGATGTATTCTTGCTATGTTGCCCAGGCTGGTCTCCAACTCCTGGGCTTGGGGGGAGCCTCTGGCCTCAGCCTCCTGAGTAGCTGGGACTGCAGGCATTCTCCACTGCACAGTAGTGACTCAAAAATTTTTGATTTGTGCATCAAAGTAAAGACATTTATCAGCAGGCTTCTAAAGAAAAAGACGGTGTGTGTTCTGAAAGAGAGGAAGAAAGGTGTACTCCTTGGGTACAAGGAGATCGCAGTGTAAAATGGAAACTGCATGAGGCAGTTTTTGTCTAGTTTGCCCACTGCTGAATCCCCAGCACTTTTTTTTTTTTTTGAGACAGGGTCTTGCTCTATTGCCCTGGCTAAAGTGGCATCATCATAGCTCACTGCAACCTCAAAGTGCTGGGCTCAAGCCATCCTCCTGCCTCAGCTCCAGTCCCAAGTAGCTGGGACTGCAGGTGCAGGCCACCATACCTGGCTAATTTTTCTGGTTTTTGTAGAAATGGGGTCTTGAGATGTTGCCCAGGCTGGTCTCAAACTCCTGGCCTCAAATAATTCTCCTGCCTCATCCTCTCAAAGTTCTGGGATTACAGGCATGAGCCACAGCGTCCAGCTCCCCAGCACTTATAATAGTGCTTGAATGAATGCTTTAAAAATGGGAATTGGCAGAACTGTGTCCAGAACTATAAACTGGCTGAAACAGCCCAAAAACCAGTTTTCCAGAAGGTGAGGGGCATTCAAGGAGTGAGTTTGAATCTTGATTTAGAACATCTCACTTGCCTTAACTCTGACTGACCTTCTGTTCATCCTTCAATGCCAACATCAACTGTCACTTTTTCTGTAACCTCCCTGAAACCATGAACTTTTCCTCTTTTGAATTTCTATAGTAACATGTCTCTTCTTTTAAGAGCATTTCTCATTTTGCAGTGTGTGATGGTTATTTCCACATTCACTTATTCACATCTCTTCACAGATGTCATCTCAGACATATTGTGTGTTTTTCATCTCCAATGGTTTGAAGCACAGGTCCTTGCTCATACTAGGCAGGTCGAGAATTAGAGGAGAGTTGGAGGGCTTAGGAAGTTCATTCACACGCTTAGTCCAGGAACCAGTCTTTTCTACCTTTTTCTTACTACTGCTGGAAACTCATCCTTTGGTTATTAGAATTTTAGTTTGAATTCAAATAGGAAAAATCTGAATGGGAAATAGAACCTGTTGTCTTATAAATTGATCTCTTAAAATTATGACAAAAAATTAAGGAAGTAGTATTTTCACATTGAAAACCAACTAACCATAGTAAGGCTGTGTTCAAATGTATGCAAGGGATTTCATGCATATCATGAAATGACGTTGTCAGTAAATTGTAGGCTTGATCATGAAACATGATTAGAGATGGCTGTTTTTTTGGTTCCCATTAAAAAGTTTGAATAGAAAGAAGTCCTGTTCTAGGTGTTCCTTACATCAGACCCATAATTTTTTGTGTCTTCTCACCATTAAAAATATCTTCCTTGTAAATTTTGTAGTAAATGATAATAAAAACTATTTTAACTGAATTCTTAATGAGATGAAGTGTGGGGGTTTCTTTTGCAAGAAAAACTGTGGAAGGTCTTAATAGAAGAGTATTTAATGATATTTTCACCTATCCAAGTATTAAGTAGGCCTGACCCTGTCTAGCTTCTGTGATCAGATGAGAGTTGGGAATATTCAGGGTGGTATGGCTGTAGACTCTAATGATGTTTTCTGATTTATATCGTAGAGTCGGAAAAGCTGAGTAAGATGAGTTCTCTCTTGGAACGGCTCCATGCAAAATTTAACCAAAATAGACCTTGGAGTGAAACCATTAAGCTTGTGCGTCAAGTCATGGTGAGGATTGTGGTGAAGTGGGTAAAGTGTTGTGTTTAGATAATTATTTAATATGCTAAGCTACTCATGTGGACTCATTCAGACTAGTTATAATAGTGTGTCTTCAATATTATTTATCACAAAATGCTGGAATACATGGTGGTTGTCGGCTTTAGGAGTTTACCTAAGAAGGAGGTATATTTACAAAATTGTGTTATTTGTGAGTTATGCTATACTGGGCTACTTCAGGCAAAGGTACTAAGAAATAACACCTATAAGAGAAACATTTGATAGACTGGTGTAAAGAGACATATTTCACTTCCTTTCAAGCTCCTTGGTTTTAATGTGATATTACTTTGATTGTATCTATCATTTACAGATTGAGTATCCCTTATCCTAAATGCATGGGACCTGAAGTATTTCAGAGTTCTGAATTTTTAAAAATTTATTTTGAAATATTTGCATACACATAATGAGATATCTTGGGGATGAGACCCAAGTCTAAATACAAAATTCATTTATGTTTCATATATACCTTAGACACATAGTTTGAAGGTAGTTTTAGACAATATTTTAAATAATTTTGTGCATGAAACAAAGTTGTGACCTGTCAAATGAGGTCAAGTGTGAAATTTTCCACTTGTGACATAATCCAGGCACTCAAAAAGCTTTGGGTTTTGAATTTTGTAATTTTGGATTAGGTATTCTCAGCTTATGCTAGTAGAGTTTGTGATTAATTCTTAATACAGGTGAACTGTGGGTTTTCACCCATTCACTGTCAACCTCTTTCTCTAGTACTACTTCTTTCCAAATCATTCTCCAGTATGGGGATCCCTTAGCCAGTTAGGTAGAAGATGAGGGGTTGGAGGGTTTGTGGTGGCCAGTCTCAGAGCTGGGTGTTAAAAGTTTATTATAATTCCAGTAGTAGTCAAATCAAATAGGAAAACTTCAGTCCTATTTTTTGACCTGGGCAGTAGTTATATGGGTGTGTTCACCTTGTGATCTTTTCACTTATGATTTTTATACTTTTCTGAATATATATTATATTTTTATGAAAGATCATCTTTCTCCCTGCAAAATTTTATATTGGGTCCAGAGTAAGTTCATTTTAGTAGTTTTATTAGCATTTAAAATGATGATATAAGTATAGCACAACTAGCAGAAGAACTGAATTTGCTCTCAAAAGACCTGTATTTTACTTAGAATTGACTCCAGTACTTACTGTGTGACTCTGGACAGATAATTTATTTTCTCTTGAGTCTCAGTTTGTTCATCTGGAAAATGGAGGCACACAATACCAGTTTTATTTTTCCACATAGTTTTGTCATAAGGATCAAATGAGGTAATGGATAGCAAAATGTCTTGTTGCTAAAAGATTTCTGTAACTGTAAATTATACAAATGCATGTATATCTTTTGGTTCAGGTTTGTGTGCAATGAAGGTATAGAAAAACATGTCTGCAATGAACAAATGGCAATTTTTCAGGCTGGGAATTCAGAGATTATTATTTTTGTACTCTAAGACAACCATATTCTAGTTTGAAATATGTTCTATAAAGATACTGTCATTAGAGAGACATCATGAGATAGAGGGATTCAGGTGGCTACTAAGGCCCTTCTTAGGGTACCAGTATCTTGGTTTGGTCACCATGGCTTTCCTTGTCTACTTATAAGTTCAGATTCAGAAACCTAATTTTATTGGTGTATCAAGACTTTAAAGAGTTTTCAGCAGCTACATGCTAACCAAATCTCAGTAGATTAACAGGTAAATCAGGATGCCAAGTTATTCATTTACAACAAGGTTTATTGTTCCGGTTTCCAAAGTACCGGTATTAATTGTCTGTCCAGAGCACTCTTCCTCTATCTAGTCAGGGTGCAAGGAAAGTCAAACTATTAAGAAATCAGATGTTTGTTTTGTAAGGGTGGAATTAGAGTAGAGAGATATGTTTATTTAGGGCATAGAAAAGACTGAAAAACTATCCTTGTGCTATAAAACTGTTGACATTTTTGGACACTGGAATGTTTTACAGAGAGAAACTTCTTCCCTGGATAGGATTAGAAAACTGCTAAACTTTTTATTTGGTAGTCTCTTTTCTGGACTATATGTTCTCTTTCACAGAGTCAGTATAGTTTCCCTAAGATTTGGTTATATTTCTCAGATTACAGGCATATCACCTTGTTAAATTTGGGACTTTCCAAATCTCCTGAGCCACCTCATTTGTCAGTTAATTGTCTAAATCTTAGGATATAGTCACTTCCAGAGGAGGCAGATCTCATCTGTTACATTTTGATTCCTTCTAATATTTCCCTGAAGGTTATCTTATGTTAGATTTGGGAATACATTTTCTTATGGATATATGTATATATCCATGTATATGAATTTTTCCTTCTTTGAATGGATGGACATAGTAACAGTTAAGAGTCTATAGACTATCCAGAATATTAATACTAGGATAATATGTATGCTTACCTGAAATACTGTTAGCTTGATTAATTTTTACCTCAAATGTTTTCCCACTTGATATAGGAGAAGAGGGTTGTAATGAGTTCTGGAGGGCATCAACATTTGGTCAGCTGTTTGGAGACATTGCAGAAAGCTCTCAAAGGTTTGTAAACACCTTTGAAATATAATGATTTCATAAAACCCCCAGGTTAAGAAGGACTATTTTATACTTACACTAGAAAGATAAATTGAGGTAGGTCAACTTTCTGTACTAGATGTTTCTCTTGCTTTCATTTAGGGAGTTGGGATGAACTCTTTCCTGAACTTTTGAAACATTTAGTTTTGAAGGATCAAAAATATTTTGGAGGCTGAGAGAGAGAGAGAGAGACTTAACGATAATTGATGAAGGGTTACTATAAGATAGTAGAGGAGGCCAGGCATGGTGGCTCATGCCTGTAATCCCAGCACTTTGGGAGGTTGAGGCAGGAGGATCACTTGAGCCCAGGTGTTGGAAGCTACGTTGAGCTGTGATTGAGCAACTGCACTCCAGCCTGAGCAACAGAACAAGATCCTGTTTCTAAGGAAAAAAACCAAAAAAGATAGTGGTTTTTTTTTTTCCTTTACATGTTCTCTTCTAATTAACTCTCAATAAGAAGATGGACATTTTAACTTTATCTAAAAAGATTTTTACAATATTTATGGACACAGTTTTCAGGAAAGTAAACAAAATTTAAATCATGAATACTCAGTCATTGATTATTCATGCTTATAATGACTAATTCTATTTTTTGGAAAAAATGAAAGTAAAAACAGATTTTACTTTGATCTACCACAAATGAACCTGATTCAGCTGAGTATCGTCTTTTTCTTTTTTTGAGACAGGATCTTGCTTTGTCTCCTAGACTAGAGTGTAGTGGCGTCATCATAGCTCACTGCAACCTCAGACTCCTGGGCTCAAGCAATCCTCCTGCCTCAGCCTCCTGAGTAGCTGGGACTACAGGCCCAGCTAATTTTTGTATTTTTTTTTTTTTTAGAGACGAAGGTCTTACTATGTTGGTCAGGTTGGTCTCCAAATCTTGGCCTCAAGTGATCTTCCTGCCTGGGCCTTCCAAAGTGCTGGGATTATAGACTGGCACCTGGCCAGTCTTTTTCTTTTTAAATTGTGGTAAAATATACATAACATAAAATTTACCATTTTAATCATTTCTAAGTATATATTAATAGTTCAGTGGCATTAAGTACATTTGCATTGTTGTGTAATTATCACCACTATCCGTCTCCAGAACTTGTTTCATCTTCCCAAACTGAAACCTTGTACCCATTAAAAAATAACATTCCATTCTCTCCTTCCCGGGTTGTTAGCAACCACCATTATACTTTCAGTCTTTATGAAGACAGAAATACTACTCTGTGTACCTCATATAAGTGGAATCATACTATATTTGTCCTTTTGTGACAGGCTTATTTCACTTAACATAGTGTCTGCAAGATTCATCTATGTTGAAACGTGTTAAAATTTCTTTTCTTTTTTATCTGAATAATATTTCTCTGTATGTGTATACTACATTGTGTTTATCCATCCATTTGTCAGTGGACATTTGGGATGTTTCCACATTTTGACTATTGTGAATCATGCTGCTGTGAACATGAAGTGTTTATTTTTATGTTGCTTTTGATCTTAATCCAGATACATGTGTGTTCTTTTTTTCTTTTTTTTAAAAGAGTCTCGCTCTGTCGCCAAGGCTAGAGTGCAGTTGTGTCATCATAGCTCACTGCAACCTCAAACTCCTGGGCTCAAATGACCTTCTACCTTAGCCTCCTCCATAGCTGGGACTATAGGCACACACCACTGTACCTGACTAATTTTTCTATTTTTAGTAGAAAGGGTTGTCTTACTCAGGCTGGTCTTGAACTCCTGACCTCAAGTGATCCTCCCACCTTTGGCCTCCCAGAGTGCTAGGATTACAGGTGTGAGCCATGGCAACCAGCCCGTTTCTCTTCTTTTTGAGGCAGGGTCTTGCTGTGCATAGTGCAGTGGTCTCATCATAGCTTACTGCAACTGTGAACTCTTGGGCTCAAGTGATCCTCCTACCTCGGCCTCCTTAGTAGCTGGGACTATAGGCACATGCCATCACATCTGGCTAATTTTTCTATTTTTAGTAGAAACGGGATCTTTCTCTTGCTCTGGCTGGTCTTGAACTCCAGGCCTCAAGTGATTCTCTCACTTCAGCCTCCCAAAGTGCAAGGATTATTGCTATGAGCCACTGAGCCTGGCCTGTCTTCTTTAAGTTAAAAGGAACTAGTCCCAAACAAGGAGTAATGAAAAAGAGAAAAAAGGTCTAATAATTTTTCAAATACATCTTTTTTTAACTCTTATTACTACATAGGCCACAGCTAAGCTTTACCAATGAAATTTGTGCAGATTACAAGCATTTTAACTATTGAATGTGTTTATAGCTTTGGAAGGACAAATACACTGCTTAGGATCTTTCCGTCTTTGAAGAATACCATTTAAGTTGCTTGGAACATTCTTTGTGATTTCTTTTTTTCATCTTTTCATAGTAACATCTTTACCAGCAATGACTGATCGTTTGGAGTCTATAGCAAGACAGAATGGGTAAGTAGTCTAGCTGTAGGCACAAATGTTTAACTTAGTGTTAACTTTGGGAGGCTTTATTTATGTGTCTTCTATTAATTTTTGTTTTGATTTGTTCCTGCTAGACTGGGCTCTCATCTCAGTGCCAGTGGCACTGAATGTTACATCACGTCAGATATGTTCTATGTGGAAGTGCAGTTAGATCCTGCAGGACAGCTTTGTGATGTAAAAGTGGCTCACCATGGGGAGAATCCTGTGGTATGTGTTGTTGATATTTCACTGGAATCTGTGGGGTTTACTTAGGGACATTAATTTTAAAATGAATTGTTGGGGTTGAAATAGCTTGGGTTTAGGTTTTTTCATGAGCCACTGTAAAGATGATGTGATGGGCTGCAACATCAACAGCTATAGAATGGAATTTAGAATAACATGGGTCCCATCTCTGACATCATCCAAGGGCTTTTGACAAGTAGAAACACCAGAGGAACCCTTTTCATTTCATATCAACGAACATGAGCCGCAATTGAACAACAGGTGCTGGGGATACAGAAATAATAACTATGATTCCCATCCTCAAAGAGATTATGATCAAGAAGGACAGATAATCTAAAAAATCCTATGATAGAGATGAATGTAAAATGTGTGTAACCAGACAATTTGATATGTATTCCAGAGGTAGCATTAAGGAGAATTTCTAATGTTTTAAACAAGCTACTGAAAGTTGATTCCTTCGTAAACTATTGCATGTTTTGATTTTAAATTTCCTACCCCAACCCCATGGTTCACCAAGTAGGAAGAAGATGCTTTTTGATATTTTGATATAAGGATTTTCTGTAGTTTTAGTATTCTTTGTTATAAAGCATGTGCTATTACTAAAAGAAAAACTTTTGATGTCTTCAAAGGTGTTAAAGTAGTTCAGTGTTTAAACACACTTTCTTTGATTTCAGAGCTGTCCAGAACTTGTACAGCAGTTAAGGTAAGGAAATAACATTTATATTCCTGGATATTAACAAACAGTGCTGTTCTTTACAATTAGGTTTTGAAACTGGCTAGAAGTTTATTTTCTTTGGCCCAGATTGTTCAAGTCAGTACTTGTTCACTTTCAGAATTGACTTAGCATGATTGTTTTACCCTACTCAGTCTATTCCACAGTTTCTCAACCTTGGTATTAATAATAACTTTTTTCCCCTCCAGATTTCTGGTTTTATAAGGACTTGTTTATCTTGAGGGGGGGAAAAAGTCCCAAACATCAGGCTGTTCACAAAACTAATGACAATTTGGATTGGAAAATTCTTTGCTCTAGGGGTCTGCCTAGTGCACTGTAGGATGTTTAATAGCATTCCTGGCCTCTCTCCACTAGTTGCCAGTAGCGTCCCCTCATTTGTCACAAACAGAAATATCTTGACATTGTCAAATGTCCCCTTGGGGGCAAAATCACCCCTGGTTGAGAACTATTGATTAGCCTTAGGAATTCATGTGGAACAAAAGAAATAGAATCTAATCATTGAATTAGAGAAGGCTTGAGAAAATTAAGTCTATACCACAAAAAGAACTTTTTCACTTTGATTTTGAGAAAAATTGTTTCACATTGAAGGTATATGTGTGATAAACTGTCATAGGAAAAATGCTAGGCTTGAAGACAGTCTCTTTAGTAGTTAATAGTTTTTTCCACTGACTTGTCTTTTTTCTTTCAATTGAGTGGAAATTGACATACTTAAATTTAAACCCAGAATTAAGACTTTTTGATAATTTAAGAAAGGTATTATATCAGTTTTGTTTTAAACATAGTGAAGTTCTCAGGTACCACATTGGGATGTCTTAGAGTGTTAATGTTGAGGAAATAATATGCTTATAGCCAAATGCACCAAATTTGAACCAGCTTTAAAAAATTGTAATGCAAGATAAAAAATAACCTTTTTTTGATTTCATTCAATCAATAAGTCTAGCATAGGTTACCATAATACTCCAGAAAGAGCCAATATTTCTAGCTGTCACCTGGAGTAGGAGTCTGTACTAACTCATGAACTGAGTTCATGAGTGGTATTATAAAGTTAATTTGTAAGCCTGTTTGGAAGTGGGAGCCTCAGAAAAAGTGTTAATCTTTACTGATGTTTTTAGTCAGTATAGATGGTAATATTAAGGTAGGGAGTATATTTTGCTTGCACTCTTGTTTCTTTTTACTGTCTTCATCACACTATGGCCTGTAAGTGCTCAATAAATGCTAACAGAATGTTTGATAAAGTGTCTGACATTGTCATGGCAGTTTAGCTTTTTAGAGAACTTTTTCTTTTTTTTTTTTTTAAGTTTGCAAAAAGATAAAGAAAGTTAGAATTGTTGAGATAAGTCAAATTCCTAAACCTACCCACAAAAACCCATTTGACTAAGAATCCAAGCATGAATATCAGGTCCTGGAAAGCCAGGTAGTAGTTTCTTTTTTCCGGGCAGATCTGGTCATAGGAATATTTTGGAATCTGTGGTTTGGCTCCAGAGTCCCCCAACACACCCCTTTTTCTCTAGGTCTTCATCTCTCTCCTAGTGTTTGTTTTCCTTCTTAACCTCTACTCTTAGGTTTCTATATACCTGCAAGTGTTCTGTCTTTTCAGTTTATTTATGCCTCATTAGCTCTATAATCACAACTTTTATTTTCTATCTACATCCAATCTCAGTTACATATTAAAAGGAAAGGAGCCAGGTGCATTAACATGTACCTGTAGTCCAGCTGCTCAGGAGGCTGACGTGGGAGGATTGTTTGAGCTTAGGAATTTGAGTCCAGCCTGGGCAACATAGTGAGACTCTTTTAAAATTGAAAAAAAATGAAATACTAGTTGGGGCAACATAGCAAGACCCCATCTCTACAAAAAAATTTTTTTTTTTTTTTTTTTTTTTTGAGACAGAATCTCACTTTCTTGCCTGGGGCGAGTGCCGTGGCGTCAGCCTAGCTCACAGCAACCTCAAACTCCTGGGCTCAAGCGATCCTACTGCCTCAGCCTCCCAAGTAGCTGGG
>CAUYSK010034648.1:0-17791 GCA_963575035.1 Avahi laniger
TAGAATTATGTTCTTTTATTTGATTACACACTAAAAACTTCAGTGTACTTTCTTATATGTGAAAGAGTAGTTTGATTTTCTGATACAGTTCTTTGCAGCAGGTTTGTTTTTTTTTTTTTTTTTTTTGAGATAGAGTCTCACTGTGTTGCCCTGGCTAGAGTGCCGTGGCGTCAGCCTGGCTCAAGCGATCCTTCTGCCTCAGCCTCCCGAGCAGCTGGGACTACAGGCATGCGCCACCATGCCCGGCTAATTTTTTCTATATATTTTTAGTTGTCCAATTAATTTCTTTCCAATTTTTTTAATAGAGACGGGGTCTTGCTCTTGCTCAGGCTGGTCTCGAACTCCTGAGCTCAAACAATCCGCCCGCCTCCGCCTCCCAGAGAGCTAAGATTACAGGCGTGAGCCACCGCGCCCGGCCTGCAGCAGGTTTATATTAAATAAAAATGTAAGAGTTTATTTCAAAACACGAAACACAATGGTAAGTATTGTTTATTTTCTTCTTCTACATAGGCAATGCAATAACTTCTAGGAATGAACAAAACTGACCAACTTCATTCACATTAATCTTATTCAGGTGGAGAGGACAGCCATTCAATTTTTAAAAATGATTTAATCACACTTAAAGAAAATCCTCAGGATGCTTTGATACTGAATGCCATGGGGGTCTAACCTTGGCTGTCCATGAGATCAGAAGTTCAGGGAAGGCTTCCTGAGGAACACACATTCAAGGTGAGATCAGAAAGACAAGTGGTCATTTTCCCGCTAAAGCTGGGAAAGAGAAGAGGCTTTTAGGCAGAGAGAACAAAGGCTCAGAGACAGGAAAGAACATAACACCTGGAGGAACTAAGCAAAGAGCAGTAACCTAGAGGATAGGTTGCCAGAAGTTAGATCATTTTGGGCCTTGAGGAACATATTAATGATTTTAGATTCTACCTAAAAAAGAAAATAAAATTAAAAGGAAGAAAATCAGTGAAAGGTTTTAAGCAGGGGAGTTATATGTCTAGGTTTACACTTTACAAAAAGATTAATTTGGCTCCTACTAAACAATAAAGTATTTCTATTTCTGATTATGTGAGGAAACTAAATAAAACTAAAAACCTACTGGTATAAAACAACTAAAAATCAAAAACCAAGATAAAATATAACAAATTTATTTTAAATATATAGCTTGGGTTGCAGTTTTAATTTCCCAATTTGTGTCTTCCCAAAACCTCATCTTGGCAGGGTTGAGTAAATTGTAAGAAGTAGCCACAAATTATCTCTAGAGCAATATATGTTAAAGTCAGACTATGGTGGATTTTGGTAAGATAAAACTCGATTAAAAATGACTTTGCAATCTAAAATTAGAATACATAAAGAAGCAATCTAACAGAAGCAAATTTGATATGACACATAAAACAACAGGTATAGAATCTTAGGATGTTCACATAACAGAATTATTAAGAAGTACAGTGTACTTCCTTATATGTGAAAGAGTAGTTTGATTTTCTGATACAGTTCTTTGCAGCAATATGATAAATGAAAAATACAGCAAAAAAGTCTAGAATTTGTCTAATAGGATTTTAGTAGAGAGAGACTGGATAAAGGTTGGAAGAGAAGTCATATGTAAGGAGATAATAGCTGAGAATTTGCCAGAATTGATCAAATATATGAATCTTCAGATTCAGGAAGCATAACAACTTATTAAAAAGGAAAATCAGTAGTCACTAGATATATCATAGTGAAATAGGGAGATCTTAAAAGCAACCAAGAAAGAAAAGATAGATTTCCTACAAAAGAACCCATAAAATGGTATTTGTAAATTATTTTAAAACATAAAAAGAATTAAAATATGAGAAAATGTCAATATATTATTAAAATGGTCAGCAAGATTTGAAAAGAGAACTAGTGGAACACCTAAAATTAAAATTGAAAATGTAATCAATTAAGTAAGAATTCTGCTAATTCAATTAAATAGCAAATTAGACAAATGAAGAGAAATAGTGTCTAGATTATAGATACGTGGAAATTACCCAAAACAGTAGTCCCCAACCTTTTTTGGCACCAGGGACTGGTTTCACGGAAGACAATTTTTCCACAGACCTGGGGTCGGGGAGATGGTTTCATGATGATTTAAGCACATAATACATTTATTGTGTACTTTATTTCTATTATTATTACATTGTAATATATGATGAAATAATTATACAACTCCACATAATGCAGAATCAATGGGAGGCCTGAGCTTGTTTTCCTGCAACTAGACAGTCCCATCTGGGGGTGATGGGAGACAGTGACCAATGTGACAGGAAGCAGAGCTCAGGCAGTGATGCGTGCAATGGGGAGTGGCTGTAAATACAGGTGAAGCTTTGCTCGCTCACCTGCTGGTCACCTCCTGCTGTGTGGCCCAGTTCCTAACAGGCCACAGATTGGTACCAGTCTACAGCCCAGGGCTTGAGGACTGTAGACCTAAAAGACTAAAGAGTTGGAAAGAGGAAAAATATGATAAGAGAAATGAAAAATACAGCGAAAAAGTCTAGAATTTGTCTAATAGGATTGTAGTAGAGAGAGACTAGATGATGGTTGGAAGAGAAGTCATATTTAAGGAGATAATAGCTGAGAATTTGCCAGAATTGATCATATATATGAATCTTCAGATTCAGGAAGCATAACTTATTAAAAAGGAAAATCAGTAGTCACTAGATATATCATAGTGAAACAGGGAGATCTTAAAAGCAACCAAGAAAGAAAAGATAGATTTCCTACAAAAGAACAACAATTAGACTGATAGCAGACTTTATACCAGCAATAATAGGATCCAGAAGACAATGGAATAATATCTCCAGAGGTCTCGAGAAAATAATTGTAAATCTAAACTTAATACACAGCTAAATGATCATTCAAATTCGAGAAGGACAGGAAACTGAAAACATAAGAATTGTCACTCAGTGAAAAAAAGAATGTACTTCATAAAGATGAACTACAAACATTAAAAAAAGTTAACAATATGCAAGAAAGAACAGTAGGTTACGAAATTTGTAGCTGAATGTCTGTAAATAATTATATTAAGAGTATACAAAAAGATGGAAGTAAACTACTGTGGAAAGACAGTATATGAGTAAAGTTGTATTTAGAGTTAAATTGTTCAAGACAGCTCTAGAGATATTAACTTTACTATCAAAATGTTGAAATTAACCATTAAAAGAATAGAAATAGACTACACATCTTTTGGCCCAGTAGAGAGGAAAAAGAGAATAAATAAAACATTCTTAATCCAATAGTAGGCAAGAAAGAAAGAGAAATCATACTAAAGAAGGGTAAGTAGAAAGCACAAAACAAAATGGTAGAGATAAATTGAAAACAGACACAATCATACTGTATACAAATGAGTTAAATACATTAATTAGAAGACTGAGGTGGTGATATTAGATTTAAAAATTCCAGCTATAGGAACGCATTCTACTAAGTGAGGTATCCCAAGAATGGAAAGACAAGCACCACATGTACTCACCATCAAATTGGTATTAACTGAGCAACACATAAGTGCACATGTAAGAATAACATCTGTTGGATGTTGGGCAGGGGGAGGGGGAAGGGGGAGGGAGGAGAAGGGAGAGGGGGCGGGTATATACATACACAAAGAGTGCAATGCGCACCACCCGAAGGATGGACATATTTGAAACTTGTACTTGGGCGGGGGGCAAGGGCAACATACGTAACCTAAACATCTGTACCCCCATAATATGCAGAAATAAAAAAAAGAAATACACACAAGTTTATAGTTTAAAATGCTGGTGAACGCTAGGAAGAAAAAGGACAGAATATGAGAGAAAGCACAGGAGAGGGACCTAGTTTGGATTACGGAATCAGAGAAAGGCTCTCAGAGCAGGTGGCACTGTGTTGAGACCTACAGCACTATCAGGAGCCAGCCACACAGCCCCCAAAGCACATTCCAGGCTCTGACGTGGGAGAGGTTTGGTGGGTTCAAGAGCCCTAGTGGGCGGTGCCTGGAGCCCAGTGAGGGACAGCTCCTGAGGGGCCAGAACTTGCAGGACTTGGAGGGCTCTGGTGAAAAGTTTAGATTTTGTCCTCACTGGTGGGGGGTTATTTCTGCGTATGCTTTGCAATTTTGAAAAGTGGATTCATATTCAGTGTGGCTTTATCTATGAGAATCGCGTGTAGCAAAGGTTTTAAGTTGAGGACAGAAGCCTCTGTAATGGCTTTGGCGTTTGCTTCTCTAACGAAACCAGTCCTCTGGGAGGGACAGGCGACAGGCGGACACGGGGGCGGGGGAGGGGTGGCGCAGCGGTACATCTGGGAAAAGCGAGGCGGATGAGACCTAGAAGAGGGACACGAGAGAGGAGAGGGATAGGGTTGGGGTCAGAGATGCGGTCGGGTGGGAATCGAGACCTGGGGCTTCCCGGTGCTGCTTGCTTTGCTGGTGCGGGACGGGAACGAGGGGGCGCACGGTCGGGCGTTTTGCTCCTTGATCCCTGGCTTGCCTGCCCACGGCGCTGGGTTGACGGAGGAAAGTCCCTTAACGGCCAATCGCTTGGCGTGAGAGGGCTGGCAGGGCTCCAGAACCACCTACTCAAGGAAAGATTCTCCCAACGTCCCGCGCCCTGGCTTAGAGCCCGGGGCGCCGGCAGCGACGGTTGCGGGACCCTCGGGTGCGCCACAAACCGTCGGCCGCGAGGTGAGGACGACGGCCCAGGGCACTGACGCCCTGGTACCGTCATTCCTGTGTCGGTCCCTCTGTCTGGCTCCCCCTGAGTCGTTACATCAGTCAATTCATGTTTCTGGAGAGTGGGTTCTCCAGTTTCTGTAATAGTAGCTCGGCCCATTCATCACCTGATACACCCGGCAAAAATTCGGGAGGATGTTTGGTATTCAAGGAAATAATGCTGAGGAAGGTCCAGGCTGGACTTGTCTGAACAGGAAACCAGGAGGTACATTTGAAAGAGGCACTGATCTTTTAGGGAGTTGGAAAAGAGTTTGCCTTGAAGACAGGGAGCCCCTTTTACTTGGTGACAACAACGCTTGGTTGATCAAGACCTGCTGTCGAAAATTAGACTAGGAAGAGATCAGAATTTTAGTGTTTAAAGGACCGTTGGATGTTCTGCAGTAAAATATACCCATTTTACAGATGAGGAGAATGAGGGGGAACTAGGAAGGGGACAGGACTTGCCCAGAGTTACCCAGGGAGTTACTAGCAAAACCCCAGCTGGCACCGGGCAGAGCTCTTCCCAATCTTCCATTTGAGGATGAAAATTGGAGGAGGAGGAGGAGGAGGAGGAAGAAGAGAAGGAGGAGAAAGGATTTTGACAGTGGGAATTGGGGGAGCACAGAAGTGGGGTATGATGGAGAGAAAGGATTCATTATCTGGAATCCTAGGGAGCATCTTCTTGGTGTGAGAATGAGGGAGAAAATCCTTACGGGAAACAGAAACCACAATGGAGAAGCAGAGGGCTGGTTCCTGAACCAGAGGTCTCTGGGAAGGGATCGTAGTCCAGCAGTCCCAGGGGACCCAGGCAGGTGACGTGAATGATAAACACTTAACTCAGTGCTTATTTTGTGCTGGGATCTTTTCTGAGAGCTTTACACATGCGTTCACTCATTTAATCCTGCCAACAATTCTAGGAGATGGGTGCTGTTATAATCTTCAAGTTAAAAGTGAGAAAACCAATGAAACCAGAGAGGGAAAGCAACTTGCCCACAGTCACACAGCTGGCAAGGATGGGGCCAGGCTTAAACGTGGGCAGGCCGACTCCAGAGCCCACAGCAGTGATCACTGGGCTCTGTACAGCAGGGACAGAAAAGGACTGGAGAATACACGTCCCCCATTAAAGGAGGGAGTTGGTATCTACCCAGGTTGTTGCCATGTGTTGTCAAATCTAGTTTTTTTTTTTTAAGAAGCTGGGAATTCAGACTTTTATGTGAGGATCTTGATGTTTAAACGTTGGCAACTAACTAAAGACAGTTTGTATGGGCTAAATAAAACCCCCTACATTTTAATTGCCTCATAAAGCCACTTATTTGCAAATTCTGCACTAGACTAACTTTCCAATAAGGAAACAGTTCCCGGGTGCAGGAAGGGCCTGACCCGCCTGGAAAGTGGGAGACAAAGACCAGGCCTTCGGGCTGCTGGTCCCTCCACTCCCAGGAGAATCTAGACCCCTTCCCTTGGAGCTGGCTTCACATCCAGGTCGTGTTGGTTTCCTGTTGCTGCCATAACAATTACCACAAATTTAGCAGCTTAAAGCAACACCAATTTATGATCTCACAGAAGGTCAGGAGTTCCGGCGTAGCATGCTTGGCTCAGCTGGCTTTCTGCTCTAGCTTTCGCAAGGCCTAAATCAAGTGTCAGCAGGGCTACATTGCCTTCTCGGGGCTCTTGGGACGAGGCCATCTCCAGTCACATTCAGACTGTTGGCAGAATTCAGTTCCATGCATTTTAGCACTGAAGTCTCCATACCCTTGCTAGCTGTCAGTTGGGGTCATTCTCAGCTTCTAGCGACTGCCCCGACTCCTTGGCTCTTGGCCTCCTGCCTTTATCTTCAAGTAGTGGTAAATCAAATCTTTCTCATTCTTCAAATCTCTCTGACCTCCTCTTCTGACTCGTCTACCCTGTCTCTTTCTCTTCCGCATGTCTCTGACTCTTCTCCTTTGAAGGGCTCGTGTGATTACATTGTGTTCATTCACGTAGTCCAAGATAATCTTTTCAATTTAAGATCAGCTAATTAGTAACCTGAACTCCATCACCAAAGTGCCTTTACTGAGATTAGCATTTGATTGATTAACCAGGGAATGGGAATCTTGGTAGTGGGGACATCTTTAGAATTTTGCCTACCAAATAGGGCAAAGATGAAGATATTTCTAATTTACATTGCACATCACCGTATTCTTTCCCCACCGTCTCTCCAACCTTGTACCGTGGACAGGACAGGCTGATTTACTGCGATATTTTATATATGATGCAAGTGACTCAGAGAAAAGGTTTGACTGTGATCACACAGCAGCTTTTAAGGCAGCCTGGTGTAAGGAAAGGACACTGGGTTGGAAGTCTAGGGACCTGGGTTGTTCCTCTGATATGTTTGTTTCTTGGCCATGTGACCCTGACTAGTCGTACCCTTCCCTGGGCCTCAGTTTCTTTACTCGTGAAGTGCTGATATATTGACAACTTCATCACCGTGTTTCTGCGAGGTTTAAGAATGATAAAGTGTGTGAATCTCCTGTGCACAGCACATGGGCTGCCATGATTATTCAGTATACATTTTTAAAAATATCTACAGAGCCACAGCTAGAATCCATATTTCTTGGTTCCAAATCTTTCATGTGATGAGGTTTTATGATGCACCAGCCATGTTCCAGATTCCGTGCTGGGAACTGGAGACACAACAGTGACTCCAACTTGACAGTCAAAGGTGACTCCAACACATCACACAAAAGCAATGTGGACATGACTAATTTTCTCAAGGAGCTCACATTCTAGTAAGAGAGAGTTACTTTTCTGAGTACCGTGAAGTGGCGAAAGCTGACCAGCAGAGGATGGGAACCAGACGGGAAGCAGAGCGGTAGTATTTCAAGTGGTCTATTGCATATTCTAGATAAAAATATTCTGTCAGAGTTTGAGGTTTATTCTGAAAGTAAAGTTAAGCCACCAGAGGGTTATGAGCACAGGGTTACAATCTATGATTCAAAGGGTTAGCTCTAGGTGCCATGTGGATAAGGGGCTGTGGAGGGGCAAAGGTGGAAACACTGGAACAGTGGAGCAATGGAAACTCCACTCTTCTTCCTCAGCTATAGAGCCTCCTTCATAGTCTCCACATCGTCTCCCCAAAAGTTCTTCTGGGAGGCCCCAGGGATTCTCCTATGACTTCTCAAACAGATGCCCTTCTGGCTCTTGCAAGCACGGAAGCTTCATGCTTTTACAGGTCAGGCTGGCACTCCTGTTCTGCGGGTGCTCCAGGCCCTATTAGAAGCTGTAGCTACCCTTCTCCTGCCTGTCCCTAATGGTCTGTCTCGGAGTTTCCAGAAGGTATGGCAGGAAGAGTTGATACCACATCTGCTTCTTTGGCCTGTAGGATGCATCCACCAAGCATGCCAAAGCTTTGCAAAACTTTGTGTCTAGTCGAGGGTGGAAGGCGCCTTTCCCCTTGTGTCATATACTGCTGGAGGAATCCCATAGCAATGTTGCTTGTGCCTCGCAGCAGACAGATTCTAAGAGACCCCCAGTGATCCCTTTTTGGTATTCACACACTTTTGTGATGCCCTCCCCTTGAATGTGAGCTGGCTGGCCTGTGACTTGCTTCTAACCAACAGATGGTGGCAGAGGTGATGAGATGTCACTCCTGTGGTTAGGCTACATGAACTTATGACTTCCATCGTGCTAGCTGACTCTCTCTTGTTACCTTTGATGAAGGAAATTGCCACATTAGGGAGGTTCATGTGGCAGGGGACTGAGGGCAGCCTCTGCCAATAGCCAGTGAGGAACTCGGTCCAACAGCCCTTGCGGAACTGAAATTCTGCCAACAACCCTGTAAGTGAGCTTGGGAGCAGATCCTTCCCCAGTTGTGCCTTCAGACGAAACCTTAACTCCGGCTGACACTTTAGTTGCAGCCTTGTCAGAGACCCTGAAGCAGAAAACCCAGCTAAGCCATGCCCCGATTCCTGACCCACAGAAACTGTGAGATAATGAGTGTGTATTGTTTTAAGTTATTAACATTGTGGTGATTTATTAAGCAACAATAGAGAATGAATACATACCTCAGTGGGTTTTGGCTTCCTGCTGTCGGATATGGACCTCCTAAGACTGAGGCCAAGACACAAACATACACGCTGCGGTGAGTATAGTTTCTCCTCTACAAGAACTAAAGTCTTCTTGATCACTAAGTTCATAGCACCTGGTTTCCCCTTCTCTTAGGACACATTTTGCTAAAAGGCTTTTCTTTCTACATTCAGAGAGACATGGGGAAAACCTACCCCCCCACACACCAATTAATGTGCCAGGCAGACTCAGAAATATATGAATCTCACCCAGACTCAAGAGATAATATTTTGCTATATTAACCTGTGAGTCTCTTTCCCCAGCAATCTCTTCCACTCCCTAATCACTTCCCAACTTGGTCAGTGGCATCGAAGAGAAGGAGGGCATTACAAAAAAAAGTGCAGAAACATGGAATGTACTGAAAACATGGATACTGAAGAAAGAACAAAACTTTGAGATTTAAAATATAATTTTGAAACTCATGACGAGGATGATGGATTGAAAACAAAGCTTTTGGATTTCAAAAGTTGAAGCATTCTGAATTTCAAATGCCTTTACCCAAATACAACTCATGGCGTAGAAAGCAGCTATTCCTCTCTTACCCAAAAGTAGGAAAATATCTCCAGGATTAGAGGTTCAAGTAAATCATGATAATAACAACATTATTACTGTTTATTGATTACTATGAGCCACTGTAATAATTTTTGTGTTTCTATATATTAATAGATTAACTATTAATCCTTATAATAATCCTTTGAGGTAGGCTCTGTTCTGATCCCCGGTTTACAGGTGAGGAAACCATGGCCCAGCTCATAAAGGGGTGAACAGTGATTAAAACCTGGGGGATTTGGCAGAGCCCATATCCTTAACCACTACATTGGAATGAGGGGCTTTGTGGGCCCTTGAGAAGAGGGCCTGTCTGCCCTGTCCACTATTGACCTAAAAATCATGAAATCCATAAATTCGGAAAGGAGAGCTTTATTTCTTTAAAAGTGTTGCAACTTGCAGGCTTGGAAGCAGAGCCTTTGGCTGAGACCCAAAGCAGGCACCTCCCTGGAGCAAGGGTGAGACAGGAATTTTATGCTAAATGGATTGGCTAAATATACATATTCAATAGGTTATAGGAGGTGTTATGAATATTCATGAAGGGTGGTCATTTGCATGTGTGGTGAGCAAACATGTATGTTATATATGTCCATATGTCTCATGGTTACTTTGGGGTGAAGACTTAACTTAAAATTAAGCTCTATGCAGCAAAAGGTGAAGTAAAGGACACAGGCATCTTGTGCACAGCCTCTGTAAACCAGCCACAACCAGTTCTCCTGTGAAAAGGAGAACTTTATCGTGCATGGTGACACCAGTGAGCTGCCTCGTGGAAACCACAAAAAAGGAGGGGAGTCTGGCTGCGACATCCAGCAATTGGCTGAAGTCAGTGACGGAGCAGGGTCATCACTGTTTTTCCAGGGCTGGTTTCTGTTTAACTCTTAGGAAATAACCTGGTAAATGTTAGCCAGGAAGGGGGTATATTGAGGTGTGACTGACCTCCCATGGTCTGGAAACTTGATTTTAAGGTTTTTCTGGGGTCTCCTCAGCCAAGAGGGGTCTGTTCAATCTATTGCGGGGGAGGCTTAGGATTTTGTTTTTATTTTGCACCACCAACCGCAGTCCAGGAGTGGTGACAGCCGAGGAAAACAGAAACACTAGATAGTTTGTGGTTCATGAAAATGGAGAAAGAAGAGGAAAGGATCCAGAGAAGTATGAAATCCATGGCCAACAAGAAGGTCTCCCATCCCCAGGAGCAGAGGGAAAATAATGTTCACAGGGCTGTCCAAGCAGATGGGCCCAAGGAACCTCATCAAATTGCTACCCATTTCAAAGTAGAGCAAGAAGGAAAGAATGATCAGCTATTCACCAAAGACTGAATGGGCAAGGCGAAGGGCCTTAGACAGCCTCTTCATATTTACTAAGATCCAAAGTTGATACAGAACAGCAACAAAGGGTGTCCTGTTCTGGGGGACTCAGGAGAGCTCTAATAGGGTTGGTTCAGGGTGAAGGATGATGTCCAAGCAACATGAGCAAGAACCCAGCAGGATAAGGACTTAATAATCGTTATAGTCCCGTTCCTGACCAGAGCTCCTAAAACCCGTGGAATTTCCTAAGTGACAAGAAAGATCAAAGTAATAGGAGTGTCTCTCATTATTCATAACAAGCCCCTTTTAACCATACCTGAGTTTATGTCAACGAGGTGACTTTTACAAAGCCCTAATAATGGGCACTGGTTGCTAGGGAAACCAACCTTGTGATTGGAGGGTTAGAACTTTAGCTCCACACCTTGACCTCTGAGAATGGGAGAGGGGCTGAAGGCTGAGTTGATCCCCACTGGCCACCGATTTAAATAATCATGCCTGCATGATGAAGCCTCCATAAAAAGCCAAAAGGACGGGGTTTGGAGAGCTTTCAGGTGCTGAACACGAGGAGGGTGTCCCTCCTAGAGAGGGCATGGGAGCTCTGTACCCTTCCCCCATACCTTGCCTTAGGTGTCGCTTCCATGTGGCTGTTTGTGAGTGGGATCCTTTGTAACAAACCGGTAATCTAGTAAGTAAATTGTTTCCCTCAATTTTGTGAACCATCCTAGCAAATTATCAAACCCGAGAGGGGGGCATGAGAACCTCTAATTTGTGACCACTCTGGACAGAAGTTGCGCGTAAGCTGGGACCTACTACTTGTGATTGGGGTGTGAAGAGGGGGCCAGTCTTGTGGGACTGAGCCCTTAATCTATGGGGTTTGCACTAACTCTGGTTAGTCTCTGAATTGAATTGAAATGCAGAACATAAAATTGGTGTCCATGGAGAAGTGGAGAATTGCTTGGTGTGGGAGAAACCCCCGTACCTCTGGTCACGGAAGTGTTGCGTGTTGAGTGTGAGAAGCAAACACAGAGTTTGGTTTTTCCTATACAGGAGGCTAATCCAAATAGTAGGAGCCAAGGACCACGTGCCTTCCCCAGCCCCAAGCCCTGGGACTCCTCTTAGACTAGCTCCTTAGACTCCTCTCCCGTTGCATTTCTTCCTGCCTTGAATTCAGACGTTTTGTTTGCAGTGGAAGTAGCCGTCTTGGAACCAGGAGGTGACAAGAGGGAACGGACCAGGAGAAGTAATGAGCCCCTGGGCCAGTACTGGGGCTACCAACCTCCCAACTTCTGATTATGTGAGAAAAATAGATCCCTATTTGTTTAATCCATTCAAAGCAGTGTTTTTTGGTGATTACGGCCAAAACTATTTTAAACTGCTACAAGCTATAAAAACATCTAAAATCAAGAAAAATAGCAACATCAGAAGAGATAAAAAGAAATCTGGAGGGAGGGGGCCTGCTTCCTCTTAGGATGTAGAAACCTGCAAGAGAGCATCCCTTCCACCCTGACAATAACAAAAAGCCAAGTAATCTGCAGATTAATGACTCTTACCGAGTTAGTCAGGGAGCTGAGGCTACAAGGCAACAGAGCTCACTGAGTTCCGGACAGTGATGAGCCCCTCCAAGGAGAGCAGGAACCCAGGAATTGTTTCATCCTTGGCAGGACATGGGAGGAAGAGGAGATCATCATAAAAGAAGACAAGAAAAAGATTCAATTGTGAGGAATTCTTAAAGACTGAGTGTGACCCAGCTTGACAGTTTAGAATAACTGAGAGTTTCGGATGCAAAGACTATCCACGCTTACGGGCTCTTTTCTGCTGGCCTCCACCAGGTGAGCACAAGAAAGATCGAGGGCAAGGCTGGGGGCTGGAGAAAGCAACCCCTCCTCCTCTCATGGTAAAGCAGCATGAAAGCCTAGCCCATTCCTTGGACCTTCCTTTCAAAAGAAACAAAAGCTTAAACCTCTGGGTATAGGGTAGGAAACCCTCCTGCTGCCCCAGGGTCCAAGTGAAGATCCACAGCTACTCAGGAGGAGAAAAAACAAAATCCATCTGCTTTTGGGGGAGGGACAGAAACATTTCCACACCCAAGGCCTAAGCAAAGACCCACCGGTTCTGGGGAAGGGGCAGGAAACGCTCCCCTGCCCAAGAACCCCTGGAGATATGAGGCAGAGGAGGGGTAAGAATGCTGAGAAAACCCGTCCTCTGCGGGGCAGACATCGATGCCCACCTAAGGCTGAGGCTGAACCAGCAGAAAAGAGCCCCTCCTCACCCCCACCACGAGCCTAACACCAGCAACCTATTGCTGGCAGAAGGGCCAGAGCATGAAGAGAGCCCCCGCCAGGGCCAGGTATACAGGGATTGCTAAAAGTTGAAGTTGGAGCATGAATATAAAAAAATAAACCCTCAGCACCCCAGGCCCCACACTAAGAACAAAACAGAAGCAGCTCCCTCCTGGAGGAATTAAAGTCTACGATACAGTGAAAGTAACTAATTCAATAACAAAATCCATACCCTGATCACCTACTAATTAGATTTACTCAACCTCCCACTACAAGGGGGCCCAATCAAAGAAGAGGCATGCCTTTTTCTGAGCATGAATACTACTTACCTCAGCCTTCACCCTTCTTCTTCACCTAATATCTGTCATTTAATCAAAAATTGAGACAGAAAGTAAAAAAAAAAAAAAACCCACCCATTTTCCGGAGATAAGTCAACAGACCCAGAGCTGGAGATGATTCAGTTTTTGGAACTATAGTATCTATGAAAAAGCTACAACTAATATCATGCTGAATGACGAAAGATTGTTCCCATCTAAGATCAGAAAAGAGGCAAGAACGTATACAGGCACCCCTATATTCAGCGCTGCACAGGAGGTCTTCGCCAGTGCGGTAATGCAAGAAAAACAAATAAACGGCATACAGACTGTAAAAGAAGAAATAAGACTGTCCTTATTCATAGGTAACATGATTTTCTACATAGAAAATCCCAAAGAATCTGCAAAAAAGCTACTAGAATTGATGAGTAAGTTCAGAAGTGTCAAGATACCAACTGGATTTCTATATGCGAGCAAAAGAAATAGAGGTTGGTGGAAGTGTTCTGTATCTTGACTGAGATGGTGATTAAATACGTACATTCATTTGTCAACATACAAGGAACTGTACACATGAAATGGATGCCTTTTGTTCGATGTAAACTACACCTTGATAAAGACGATTTTTAAAGATCTTTTCAGAATCCCAGCAGACTTCCATTTGCACTGCATGGATCAGAACTGTGTCATGTGGCTACCCCTCCTGCAAGGGAAGCTAGGGAAGTATTCATAACTTCTGGCCTCCCTAGTGGTACCAGCAAGGGATAGGGTGGTTGGGAGTGTCCACTGGGTGAGCCGGAAAGCTGTGTCAGGCACAGTGAACAGCTGAGGCTCAAACTCAGGCAACTCAATTCCAAGTGAATCCTTTTCACGAACCAGGAAAAAATTGTGCTTGTTTGTTTTTTTTTTCCCTCCAGTGAATATTTGTCAGACAAGAGCCCTTCTCAGCACTGTGGAGGACACAAAAGTCTATTTGATGTAGGACCTTCCCTGAAGGAGTTCACTCTTAAATAGATTTCCTGGAAAGATATTTCATCAATCCCCCAACTTGTGTGACAACCACATGCAGAAGAAATACGGCAGTAGGCTGTGTTGTTGTAGCAGCTCCCCAAGATGTCAGGGAGCCAGGCTCCCTGTGTTGTTCTCAACAACATCCTCAAACCTCTGAGTTTCATCTGTGTGGTTATCTCATGATCTCCAGGTGGCTGCTCCACCTCCATAATCACATCCGTCTTCCAGGGAGGAAGGAGGAAGCAGTAGTGTTGCCAGTATCAGAAAAGCAGAACCCCCCAAACTCTCTAGCTGATAGCCTCTTATATTTGATATTTTAAGAGGACAAGTCTGTCAATGTATTTGCTTAATAATAATAAATCTAGCAAAGTCAAAGGTTTTTATTTTTACATTGTTCATGAGGAAAAAGAGAAGAGTGCAGTCCTACAGATAGGTATAGAACTTAGGAAAACAGAGGTGTCAGTGACAAAGATGTTATTACCAGAGCAAGAAATCATCTAGTAAGACACCGTCAGAATTTTATTTTGGAGATCGTTTTCATGAGACGGGGAATAATTTCTAACATCTTTGGAATCTCATAAGACCGCTTGGTTTAAATTGTTCTTCCAAGGAGAGATTTGTATTAACAAAGACGAGAACAAGTCAGCAATCATCATGAATGTTCATAGAAACCATATATTGCAGAAGAGAACACAAATGATATTCTCACAAACGTTCCTTGTTTTGTACAGTGTCAAAGAAGATTCCTTGAACCATCTTATGACACAGAACAATATCTTTTGATTTATTGCTTCAGGGGAAGGAAACATTTTCTTCCACTCTTTCTGAGACTTGTGTACTTAATTATGAAAACTTACGTTTTTATAAACCAGGCCCTGGAATTCTGTTAGCTAGTATTATTATATGCAAAAAGCAAAAAAGCCTTCAGAGCTCGATTATGATGGCCAAAAGGGGAAGGGAGGCTGAATAGGCTTTTATTTGCTGATAGTAACTTGATAGAACTTTTCTTCTACTTGGCTCACTGGCCAGAACTGTGGCCACCCCTAGATGTAAGGGAGGCAGGGAAATAGAGACTTTTTTTTTCAAACTTGGTGCTTGATCACCTAAACAAATTTGAAATATTAAGGAGGAAGGGAAGGGTGGACATCAGACAGGCGGCTCCCAGGGTCCACCTGGGACATTGTCCTAGGACAGATGGACAGCTGGGGTGTGGAAGCCAGTCTGAGAGAGGAGGCTCCTTTCTGGTTGTGGAGACCCAGGAAGGAGCTTCCAGGAGAAGGTTACATTTGACCTGGACTTGGAAGGAGGGGAGGATTTCAGTGCGGTGGAGGACAGAGGTGCAGAAGGACGCCATGAAAAGTGGGGTGGCCTGAGTAATACAGAGGTAGAATGTGCGGAGTAGCTGTAGAAACGGTACCTTTCTCTCTATGGCATGGGAACAGTGATGGGGTGTAGGGCAGGAGGCAGGGGAGAAAGAGAAAATGTGCGGTACAATCATGGAGAGCTTTGAGTACAAGGCAGGGGAGTTTGGAATTCATGCCGTCAGGCACAGAAACATTTATTTCTCAAGTACCTCTCCTAAGCATACGTGGCCTTCTCTCCATCTCCCGCAGCTACCGTTCCAGCTCAGCCTTCCTCATCTTTCTCCTGGACTGTTGCCTTCTCCTCAGTGCAGACCCACGGAGACCTTCAGAACACCCAAACCTGCGCCCCGTGGTCCAAAACCTTTCCGTGATTTCTGTGACTTCCTCACTGACTCGGGAGAGAGTCCAAGCTCCTGAGCCTTGCGTCTGAGGCCCTTTGAAGGAAGAGTGACCTGGGAATGAAGACTGGAGGAGAGAGAGGAAAGCAGACGTGGTGTTGGGGCTTCACAGGGCTGTGGCAAGACTCCTGGTCCATCGGGCTCCAAATTTGCACGATGAAGAGACCTTAAGGGTGACTGAAGAGACAAGAGCCCCTAGCCAACAGTCGGCTTATTTCTACCCCCATCCCATGTCTCTTACTGCTGTCCCTCTGCTCATCCAACCCGAATCCTGCCCTCCAGGACGGAGGGATCCAAGGTCAGAGTCAGCAGCAGGAGACGTCCTGGTCCTCTCCTGCCCCTGAGGTCCTGTTGGTGCTGATGGCTCTACCACTGCTGTGCTTGGGTAAGGGGGTTGGGAAGCCGGTGGAGACACCTGAGGAAGCCAAGGAAGGGTCCAGGGTGGGGTGTGGAGGTGGAAGGTGGGCAGGGCTGAGGTGAGATGGAGAGGGGAGGAGGTGAGGACACAGGAATTAGGTACTCGATACATAATAAGTAGCAGACGCCTTCCGTATGCATGTTCTACGGTTGGCACTGTGACCCACCGTGCATTCTGTTTCATCCACCCAGCAACTCCCTATGGAACTATTATCCCCATTTCACAGATGAGAAAAAAGGCTTCAGAGGTTAATTACTTTCCATTTCAATTTGCCAAAAGTCACTAGAAATGTTGCTAGTGGGGATCCCACCTCTTCTGACTCCCAGTTCCACTCTAGAACTCAGGTAATAAATGTATCCATGTCTGCTCTCCCAACACTGTTGCAGTGTGGTGGATGTTACTAGTCACATCTTAGAGAAGAGGAACAGCATGGTGGCCCAGAACTCAATGTGTGAAGACCCCTGGCTGTGATGACTGGAGTCCTGACTTAGCGTGTGGGAAGCACAGGGCCCGGTCTGGTCCGATACCATTAATCCTCTACGACCTAGGGCAAGGCCCTCAATCTCACTGAGCCTCAGTTTCCCCATATGTATATGGGAGTAATAATGAAACCGTTACGAGAATTGCTTGATCAGATTATCTGTGAAAGCTCTGGGAACCCTGTTAAGAGCTCACATAGGTTGGTATCACTGCCATCATTTTAAGATGCCATTAGTAGACGTGACCTTGGGAACCATTTACTTTGCCAGCCCATCTGTTCCATACATGACAGAGCTGTCACCTAGGAAATGGGGAAGGAAAGGGAAGGAATAATTGTTCACTGAGAGCCAACAGCTAAAGTACAATCTGTAGTTTTTATTACAGGGGACCACGTGCCTCTGTAGTTATTGTCTTTAATTCTCACAACATTGCTGCATCCGTGTTGTTTTATCCATCTTTCTGATTGAGAAACTGAGACGCAGAAATGATGCGACATGGTCAGAGGCACAAGATACGATTAATACCAACAACAACAGTGACAAAAAATCTAGCAGACTGGATTGGTGTGCTGCAGTTTGGGAGTCGCTGAGACTATCCTCCGATTCGGTGACTCACAGGAAGGACTCAGAACTCAGCAGAACTGTTTCACCCATCGTTGCAGCTGACTATAGCAAAAGAATACAGATTAAAACCAGTGGAGAGAAGAGGCGCAGAGGCAGGGTCCAGGAGAGATCAGGTGCAAGTTCAGCTGTCCTCTCCCAGTGGAGCTGCACGGACAGAGCTTACTTCTTTCAGCAACAACGTGTGTCCGT
This sequence comes from Avahi laniger, assembly GCA_963575035.1. Taxonomy (NCBI): domain Eukaryota; kingdom Metazoa; phylum Chordata; class Mammalia; order Primates; family Indriidae; genus Avahi; species Avahi laniger. The sequence goes on from CAUYSK010034648.1 coordinate 17,730, forward strand.
ATGCACAGACATGCCAAGCAGGGAAGCTCACCCGAGCTTTGGTGTCCAGGTTTTTACTGGAG